>JAOTQJ010186879.1:0-62203 GCA_025642045.1 Solanum sejunctum | reverse complement strand
GAAAAACAAGTTAACATGTAAAAGCAATTTTATTATTCATATTAATCAACTTCTATGGAGAATTATCTTTCTACACACAATTTTGTAAAAGAAGGTTAAAAAAAACTCAAAAAATCCGCAAACCGCACCAATCCGCACCAACTCGAAAAAATCCGAGGTTGATAAATTCGCATTTATTGGTTTGGTTTGGTTTATGTATAAAAAAAATCCGATATAAATGGTTTGGTTTGATATTTAAAAAATCCACACCAACCACCCCATGTACACCCCTAACTGTTAGCAACAAAATTAACCTCCTTGTATGTATGAGTGCATCTGAAATACTAAAATTGGCTACAAAGATTATGAATCTTAGTAAGAAGTTGTACAGTGAGCCATGAAGGCTGAAGTTTCTGTCTAATCAATTCACAGATAGTTTAGAATCCATTTCCAGCACCACCTTATTGTACAACAATAATAACATACCCAGTGAAATCCCATAGTGGGGTTTGGGGAGGGTAAAAATGTACGCAGACCTTACCACTACCTCATCGAGGTAAAGAGTTTATTTTTGAATCCTCATCTAAAAGAATTAAGCCCCATAAGTAGAAGGTACAAGATATGAAAAGAAAGGAACAGAAAGAAAAGGGAGAATTACTAATAATGAAAAGCGAATAATAGTTCGTGATATCATAAAAGTAAACATATATCAACACTACCTTATTGTAGCCTAACTGGAAACACCATGTTAGACCAAAGAGTGCAGCTCCCAATTCAGCCTGGTTGTTGGTACCAACCCCATCAGGAGAAGAGTATGCAAATATTAAGTCACCTATATGGTTCCTCTAAATTCCACCAACACCAATGTTTCTTGGATTATTCATCGAACTACTATCAGTATTCAACTTGATCATATCTATTGAAGGTGTTTGCCAGCACACTTTGGAAACTTTCATCTCATGGACACACTTCTCAACAATCCTGAACAAATCTTGCCAATTAGATGGCGAATTGATATAAGAAAAGGCAGTAGAGAGCAGGTTGGAGGTATCTCTGAAAATATTTAACCCTTGTAATATTATAGATTATTTCCCACCATAGTTGCTTGCACATCTATTTTTCCACAAGTTCCAGCAAGTAAAGAGAGGAAATTATCTATCCTCAATAGTGGGTACTTGTTCTTTATGGTGGATTTCTTGAGTTGTTGATAGTTGATACACATTCTAAGTGAGCCATCCTTTTTCTTCACAAACAACACTGGTGCACCCCAAGGTGACTTGCTAGGCCTTATGAATCTCTTCTCTAATAAGTCCCTTAATTGATCCTTTAGTTCTTTCAATTTCGTCGGGGCCATATGGTAGGGAGAAATGAAAATAGGTTGATCATCGAGCACAAGGTCTATACAAAAATCAATTTCCCTTTTGGAAGGAATATCAAGAAGTTCGTCGGTAAAGACATCAGAAAACTCATTGATCACTAGGATCGACTTAATAGATGAAACTTTGGACTTAACATCCCTAACTCTAACAAGATGATAGATGCTACCCTTAGCAATCAATTCATGGGCCTTAAGACAAGCGATAATCTTACCCTTAACAACCAAATCATGACCTTCCCACTCAAGGATGAGTTCATTAGAAAATCAGAACCTAACCTTATAGGTCCTAAAATCGATAGAGACATGATATGCATAAAATTAATCCATACCAAGAATGATGTCAAAATCTATCATGTCAAGATCAAAAAAATCACAAGGCATGACTTTTTGCAATACGGACACGAAAAAACTCAATAGAATCTTCTAGCAACAATAGACTCACCAATGGGAGTAGACACCAAAAATGGTTCACATAACAATTCGGGTCACATATCTAACCTACAAGCAATAAATGAGGTAATGAAAGATAAAGTGACACCTAGATACGTTAAAGCATACATATTTTAATCACAAACCTTTAACATGCCGGTGACAACATCGGGCTCCTCATTAACCTCTTGCCTTCCTTGAAGAGCATAAAACCAGTTGTGACATGGAGCACCTCTTTGTTGACCACCTTGTGCGCCTAGACCTCCATGAGCACCATGTCCTTGAGGACGACCATCTCTTCCCTTGTTTGGAGTACTTGGGAAATCAATAAGTTTGTGGCCTAACTTTCTACACCAAAAGAACGCACCCGTATCCCTCAAGCATTTGTCACCATGATTCCTTCCATATTTTGGGAATCTAGGAAAAGTCAGTCCACTATTACCATCTTGAGATTGAGCCTTAGGGTTTGGCACCCTATCATAAAGAATATTTGGTTTGGAGCATTTGATGGCCCTTAACTGAGAAATTTATGGCCTTGACTCCCTTCACCCTTAGCACCATAGACTCCACCTTCATATCGAGCCCTCTTGAGATCCACCATCTTTCTCTTTCTAAGCTTCTCTCCCTCAAGTTGATCGGCATATGTCATAAGATGAGATATGTCCATCTCTCCTATGAACATGGCAGTGTGGAACTCTTCATTGACCAAAAAGGAGACTCTGACACAAACTTGTTCATTCCTTCCCAGAGATCGACAACTAAGTGAGGATCATACTTTAAGAGATGATTGAATTTGAGGGAGTACTCCATTATACTCTTGACAATTGTTTAAGGTTCATCAATTCCATCATTTTGGCCTCCCTTAGCTTAATAGGGAAGAAGCAATCAAGGAAAGCAACTTTGAATTCCTCCTAAGAAATAGACTCATCATCCACCCTCTCCATTTTCTATTAGGTGAACCATATTTGTGCAAGGATTTTGAGTTGATAGGCCTCTTCTTCTTCTTTCTCCTTCGATTTTACCCCTAAAATAGCTAGGACCTTGTACACCTCATCAATGAATTCTTGGGGGTCTTCTTCACTTTAGAGCTATGGAATATTGGAGGATTCATTCTAGTGAAGTCTCTCATCCTTGATCCCAAAGTAGGAGCATGAGGAGCTTGGGACCCTTGGTTAATTGATTGGCCACAGTTTGTGCCAATAATGTGATGACACTCTGATATTCGGCATGAGTAACCCCTTCTTCTTGGGAGAATATGGGGACAAATGGTCTTGGTCTTTATCGGGAATAGGGTCTTTTGGTGGCGTTATCTAGAAGCACAAAGAGCAATCATTAGACATAGGAAGTCCTAAGAGAAATCCAAAAGCATGAAATAGATCATGAAAAAGTGAATCATTTCCTAAAAGCCTTATAGCCTCCCGTTCATAGTTATGACATGCTTTACAATCATGTACAAGACTCTACTCGATATGGTATGTTGGATTTTCTATCACGACCCGAGCCTAGGTCCTAGGTGCAACATGACAAATGGAGAACCCAAAAGTTAACCTAAACAAGCCTCATAGCATTCTAAAGAACATACTTGGTTGCGCAATATAATACAAGCATTCAATTGGTCAAACTAAGGGGATTTGGGACTTGGGACGCAAGCTATGGGAAAAACCTAAGGACTTTCCATCATTTAATCTCATAAAAAAATACTAAGGGAAGGGAAAGTGAATGCACTCTATGGGAAATAGGGACTTAGTATGTTTCACCATCTCATAATCAACATCATAAGCATCAACATACAAATGATAGGGACTAAGGGATCAATCTCTATAAAATGTAAGCATCACATAACGTACATAGCATAGGTATTAAGCAATACCTCTAAACATGAGTAGGACAAGGTCTCTTCGTACATAGCATAAGTATCAAACAATACCTCTAAACATGAGTAGGATAGGGTCCAAGAGATGTCACGGGCTCACCCTCAAAATAAAAAGTGAAGTAGTAATGTCTCAACATAGAAAGGTAGATAAAAAATGGGTATTGCCGTCGAACTAGAGGACTCACCACAACACAATATCTTGACGAACCAAACTAGCCACTAGGAAGTGTATGAGGAAGTTCTCTGGTCTCTACATGGTTAGATCATGCAGGCCAAAAAGTATGTGTTAGTACTTTGAATGTACTACTATATAGGATGCAATGCAACAATAGATCATAAGCTATATAGTCAAGATGTATAATCATATACAATAGAAACAAGTTCAATATAACATGCATAAGTAATGCTTTGATAATATCATCCATGGAAAGTAAAAGATAACTTCTTATCATCATACATATATGGGAGGAGATTGTTATCGATATATAAGACCATGTGAGCTACTACGTGGAATCCAATGAACTTCTTCTATTGGAAAAAAAAGAGAATCTATTTGCCAAGGTAGAACTCCCTAAACTTGCACATGCATCTTTACTGAATAAAATAACCTACGTAGATCCACTAGCCTAGCCTACAAAGTCTCATATGGTGGCACATAGTTAATAAGACAAAAGGTCGCTACTAGGGTTCCCTTACCCAACCCCACCTTAATGACCCTTTTAGTGCTAAGTCATTCTCACGGAATACATTTGAAAACATATGCATAATTGTCTTCATTCATAAAATTATAAATATAACATCATCATATAAGGAGTAGTAGCTTATCTAAACTTAAGATCCATAATGTGAGAATTGTCCTTACCACAAGGGGATCTATCTTTTGGTGAGAATTGTCTTTATCACCATATTTAACTTTCATAAGAGCCATTCATAACTTCATAACTTGTAATTGAACCTTCATCATTTAGAAGTCATACTTCATTTAAAAGTCAATATGAAAATTTGGTGAGTTTAATGCACGTAAACTTTAAATCATGTAACTCAAGAGGTTTATACATGGATATAGTGAAAATTATCAACTTAAAACTTTCTTAAGCAACCCACCATAATCATCCACATCATTTTTCAAACTTAGATATGAAAACATGAAATTCATCTCATGAAATCATCAACTTCATAGTATCTCACGATATAGGAAAAGGCATAACTTTGAATATCATAAAAAAGCTCATCACAATAAAATCTTAAAATCAACTCATGCAATTTCATTTAATAAATGAAGATTTTCAACATAAGTCATTCTTAAAAGGAATAATAGAAAGTGCCCATAATAAATTAACCTTGAAATTTGAAGTACTGGGTAAAATAGGTTTTGGGACTCTATGGGTGGAAGAACCCATGGGTGAAAGACCTATACACCTCAAGGTCTTGAAATTTGATGAAGAAAACTTGAAGAACCTTTTAGGAATCACCTTGTTGCTTGGTATTCCGTAGATGGGCTTGAAACCCTAAGAGTTTGGAAGATTTATGTAAGAAGAATAATAGAAGGTTTTGATGGGAGTTATAGAGACTTTGAGAGAGATTTAGGGCTAAAAATTAGAGAACTTTTGGGGATTTACATATATAAGGGTGTTGGGATGTGTCTGAATTGCCTTTACTAAATCGAAAAATTTCCAAAAAAGTGTACACATGGAGGGAACAAGTGGGCGACGCGAACTTGCTTCTGTTAAGTTCATTTTTGTGGCGAAATTTAATATTCCCCTGTTTTAGCATAGGAATGGGACTAGGGCACTTTTGTACTATCTAGCACCATCTCTGCAGTGCGGATTCATTGCACACTTTTCTGTTTAAGAAAAAAATCAATCAAAATTTATTTTTTGATATAATTGACCTAAAAATTAAAGGGAACCTTTTTCCTACACAATTTTGACTCCTGAAAGATAATATAAACTTGAATTTGTCAAAAAATGTATGAATATTACAATATTCAAGAAATACGCCATAAGGACATTTTGAGTCGCATGGGAGATGTTACAATATCTCTCCCTTGGGAACATTCTTCCCTGAATATTATGAAAATATGCTTGATAGGAATGATAAGACATTTTTCATCCCTAACATAAATGCATTAATGCAACTTAAATATCATTTCATGAGAATTTTAAACTTATGAGTCAAATATCCTCAAAACATATTGCCATGAGTATGAATGCATGCAACTTGACATCTAAGGGCTGAAATACATGACTTTACATTCCAAACATGATTATCTTATTACTTTAGGCTTGTGTAGACTAGAAACGATAAGGATGCCATTTTATCATATCTACTTCTACTTCTCAAGTCGCACTTTCAACGTGTTGGTTTCTCCAAAGGACTTTAATGAATGCTACATCTTTGTTTCTCAATCTCTTTATTTCCTATCCAATATCTCAACCGAAACTCCTTCATATGTCAAATTCTCCTCGACATTCACATCCTCCAATTGGACTATGAAGTTTGAATACTCCAGGAACTTCCTCGATATTGACACGTGGAACTCTAGATGAATCATATTCATTTCCAATGGTGACTCCAACTCATATTCCATTTTGCCAACCCTTCTAATGATTTTGTAAGACCTTACATACCTAGGGATCAACTTCCCTTTCTTGCCAAATCAGACCAAACCCTTTATACGTGACACCTTCAATTAAACCCAATCACCAACCCTAAACTCAAGGTCCCTTATCCTCACATCGAACTAAGAATTTTGTCTACATTAAGCATTCTTTGATCTTTCCCTTATGAGCCTCACTTTTTCCATGACATCCATAACCAACTTTGGCCCAATTAATGCTATTCTACCAACTTCAAACCATTCAATCTGTGATCTACATCGCTTATCATATAGATCCTCAAATGGTGCCATGTCAATGCTTGTGTGAAAACTATTATTGTAGACAAACTTGGTGAGAGGTAGATGATTATCTCAACTTCCTTTGAATTTCAAGACACAAGCCCTCAACATGTCCTCTAAATGTTTGAATGGTTCCTCAGTGATTTAAGGATGGAAGGCGGTACTTAACTTTACTTTGGTACCAAGGCCTTTTTGGAAAACATTCCAAAAGTGAGAGGTGAATTGAGTCTCATGATCCAATATGATGGACTATGATATCTCATGCAACCTCACCAACTCCCGGATAGATAACTTGGCGTAATCTTCAACACTAAAGGATGTCTTAACCATTAAAAATTGAGTCAAGTTTGTCATCTGATGCACTCTCACTGTCACAACCCAGACCTAGGGCCTAGACATGACATGGCGAATGGGAAACCCGAAGGGGTCCTAAACAAGCCTCTTAGCATATCATATACATATCCTTGGTCGTGGAAGTAATTAAACAATAACAAGAGAGTCAAAATGGGATAAAGGAACCACGAGAATCCTTTGATATCATTAAACATAAGGAGTCAACCTCATAACATATATACATCATAATATTCTAATAACACCTCTAAACTTAGAATAGAGCAGGGGCCAAGACACTTTCTAGGATCACCCTCATAATTGTCAAATATCAACATAAAGAAGTTTTAGAATTAACAAGAGAAAGTAGATAGTTTCTTCAAACTTGAGGACTCACCAAACTTATCTTCAAGATGTCAAACTAGTCACGTGGAGAAAGATAGTCAAATAGAGCTCCGGTCCCTAAATGGTAACATCATGTAGACATAGAGTATACGTTAGTATATTTGAATGTACTAAGTATGTAGGATGAAATGAAACAAAGGATAGACAACATGCTCAAAATGCATAATTATAAGCAAAGGATAAGTAAGATATCAATATGGTATGCACGAACGATGCTTGAGGTAAAACATACTTGAAAATAATCATTCTTGCATAGCTTGTTCAATACAATAAGGTGACATAATTAGATCATCCAAATACCTTATATGTTATGACCCAAGCTTAGGGCATGGACGTATCAATGAATGGGGAACCCGAAGGAACCCCCAACAAGCCTCATAGCATATCATTACACATCCTTGGTTGAAGAAGCAATGTAAAGCAACGTAAGAAACATAAACAAGGGGAATTGAGACTAAGGGAAAGAGAGATTTATACTTAAATAGCTTGAATATCATAAGTGAGTCAAGATTAAGCATAATACATAACATGTCCAAAAACACCTTTACTACATAGATAAGAGCGCGGGCCAAGACAAGCAACCTGGCTCACCCTCATAGTTAATACATACATAAAAGAAAGATAGTTTTAGAACATAGTATAAGAGAATAGCCATTGTCCTCGAAATGGAGGACTCACTAAAGGCTAACTTGAACAATCTACCTAGACATAAGAAGAATCAATAGAAACTCCGGTTCCTCTATGGTAACATCATGTAGGCATAGAGTATGTGTTAGTACGTTTGAATGTACTAAGTATGTAGGATGCAATACAGCAAGAGATAAGCTTCATAATCAATATACATAATAATAAATGATAGGCATGATATAGGAATATGACATGTATGACTAATGTATGTAAAATATGCTTAAGTAGCTCATACTCATATAGGATATCATATGTGTAGAATAGACCAAGCTAGATTTCCAAACCCCTTGCTAAGTTGATGATGATCTCACCCCATTGCCCTGGTGGTGTGACACAAACCCCTTACATGGTTGATGATAATCACACATTATCACACTGGTGGCGAAGTATAAATCACATGGTTTGATGAGTACAAACCCCCACCTCGATTGATGAGTACAAACCCTCACCTCAATTGATGATGATCTCACCCTGTCACCCTGGTGGTTTGGTACAAACCCCTCATATGGTTGATGATAATCATACCTTTTCACCCTGGTGGCGTGGTATAAACCCTTCACATGGTTGATGAGTACGAACCCCTACCTCAGTTGTCTGGGCTCTTAGTTCCCCAGATTGGGCATGGTCTAATGCAACACTTTATATAGAGTATATCATGTACATAAACTCATTTCATCATTAAAACATCATTTATATCATATTTCATGATTTGGATCTTAGTTTCCACAATAAGCCCTAACTCATTTCATCATTAAAACATCATTTATATCATATTTCATGATTTGGATCTTAGTTTCCACAATAAACCCTAGCCGGACATTTTATCAAACATTGGGGGGTGTAATGGGGGTAAAAGATCATGAAATTTAGATATGAAATCATGCAAGAAAATCTGTTGTAAAACCATCAATTAACACCTTGCAACACCCCCAATACATTCACATCAAAACCCCTCATCAAATCCAACATTAGATCCAAGATTTAGAGCTCAAAATATGCTAAAACAACCATACTTTCATAAACTAAAATTACTATGTAGTAAATTTCTCAATATACAAGACCCACATGTAAAATTAAATTTAAATCATGCAATATTAGTAAAAATAAAGCTTAGGCACCATGGGTGAAGGACCCAATGGTTCAACACCACATACCGTGGCTTTGGAGAACCCTTGAAAAAGATTGGGGATGGAGACTTGAACTTGAATGAAATCCTTGAAGAAATACTTAAGATTGGTCTTGAGTTTAGGGCCTTGAATTTAGGGTGAAATATGAGTCTAAATGTTTGAGAGGATATTGGGAAATGTTAAGGATGATATGACGTTGAAATAAGGCAAAGTATATGTATTTTCAAGTGTGGGAACCCTTAGGCAAAGACTTATAAGTCTTGAACCAAAAAAATTAAAATAGGCACCAAAAACAACAGGGGCGACGCAAAAATCCCACTGGAATCTACATTTTCTGCACAAATGAGTTTTATAAAAATGGGTATAAATCCTTCATTCGAACTCGGAATGAGGTGAAATGAAGTACATTGGACAACTAATTCAAAGAGAGTTCAAATGATAGATTGTGCGCCACCCAATTCTCTGTGTGCTATGAGATATGCCCCTTCAAATTTGACCCTCATAATCACAGTTTTTGAGATTTTCAAATTTTGATACGATTGCTTTAAAATTCCAGTTAGTCCCATTTCCCACTCAATTTGACCCCCTGAACAAGAATATGAAGTCGTATTTTTGAAATCCTGAATGAATTTTTAGATATATGGAAATTAATATTTTGGGCACTTCTAAGACACATTTTCGGGCACTTTTTGGGGTCATTTCAATATCTTTCCCTTGGGAACATTCGTCCCTGAATGCCAAAGAAACATTCAAGGAAAGAGTAATCATGAAGAGGTCATGCCCAACAAGAATGCAACAATGAATTTTAAAACATCATTTTCAGAACCTCAACATAAGTGGAAAATAATCATAAGCTTGACAACTTGAACATGAATGCACATGAATGACATAGGGGCTGAAACGTAGGACTTGGAATAATAGAAAGGACTTGACATTTCACCATAAGCTTGAATAGAATGAAAGAAATATGGATATTGCTCCTCTATGCCTGCTCTAGCTTCCTAAAACAACTATACTTTCATGAACTAAAATTACTGTGTAGTAAATTTCTCAAAGACTCGCATGTAAAATCAAATTTAAATCGTGCAATATTAGTAAAAGGGAAGCTTAGGCACCATGGGTGAAAGGACCCAATGGTTCAACACCACATACCATGGCTTTGGAGAGTCCTTGAAAAAGACTGGAGATGGAGATTTGAAGCTTGAATGAAATCCTTAAAGAAATCCTTAAGATTGGTCTTGAGTTTAGGGACTTGAATTTAGGGTAAAATATGAGTCTAAATGTTTGAGAGGATATTGGGAAATGTTAGGGATGATATGAGCTTGAAATAAGGAAAAGTATATGTATTTTCAAGTGTGGGAACCCTTAGGCCAAGACTTATAAGTCTTGGACCAAAAAAATTAAAACAGGCACAGAAAACAATAGGGACAACGCGAAAACCCCACTGGAATCTGCATTTTTTGCACGAATGAGTTTTACAAAAATGGGCATAAATCCTTCATCTGAACTCGGAATGAGTTAAAATAAAGTATGTTAGAAAGCAAATTCAAAGAATGTTCAAATGATAGTTGTGTGCCACCCAATTCTTTGTGTGCTATGAGATATGCCCCTTCATATTTGACCCTCCTAAATCACAGTTTTTGAGATTTTCAAATTTTGATAAGATTGCTCTAAAATTCTAGTTAGATGCATTTTCCACTCAATTTGACCCCTTGAACAAGAATATGAAGTCGTATTTTCAAAATCATGAATGAATTTTTAGATATATGGAAATTAATATTTTGAGTACTTCTGAGGCACATTTTCAAGCACTTTTTGGGGTCATTTCAATATCTTCCCCTTGGGAAAATTCGTCCCTGAATGCCAAAGATACATACAAGAAAAGAGTAATCATGAAGAGGTCATCCCCAAGAAGAATGAAATAATGCATTTTAAAACACCATTTTCAATACCTCAACATAAGTGTAAAATCATCATAAACATGACAACTTGAACATGAATGCACATGAATGGTATAGGGACTGACATATAGCACTTGGAATCATAGAAAGGACTTGACATGTCATCATAAGCTTGAATAGAATGAAAGAAATATGGATATTGCTCCTACACGCCCGCTCTGGCTTCGTAAGAGACACATATGAATAGACGACTCTTACAAAGGGTCTTAATGAACACCATATCCCCATTAATCAACCTGTCCACTCATCCATCCAACACGTCAATTGGGATCCCTTTCTAAGCCAAATTATCCTCCACCTCACCCACAACTTCAAAGAGTTCTATAACACTAGAGTTACCAACACATCCTATCCACCTAGAAGCATGAAGAACCGGGCGAACCACATCTATATCCGTAGGCAAATCCCCAAACTTATGCAACCTTACCAACCTTCCTCTACACTATATAAGGAATCATAATCCTCAGCTCAAGTCTCAACCTTAAATTCACATAATCCACTTGGTAGCATAGCCACCATCTCCCCCTTGGGAGATAACCTCTACTCTATCATCTTCTCATCCAAAACTTCCAACTCTGATAAGGCGAAATCAAGGCCTTGCTTAAATTAGACCCCCCCTAAGCAAAGAAGATTTGGAACCACCAAGAACACTACACCACCATTCTCTACTTCCCTCAACCCACTTCCAATCTAACCAACCTATGGATCCCACCAATCTACTTCTTGCCACCACTATCCACACATACTAGGCTACCTAGAGCATCGACTGCAACATTAGCCTTACCAGAGAAAAGTAATGCACACTTATTCATAATCCTTAAAGAATCCTAACCACCTTCTTGCTATCCATAATGCACATCTATCATATTTAGCAAACAACCTCTCATCCTCCAAGACTTGCAATACTACCCTCAAATGATTCATAATCTCTAAACAAATCAATACCTCATCACTAGAGACCACCACAAATATATCAAGGTAGGATTTTAAGACCCTATTCATGAAGCCTATGAACACAACCAATGCATAAGCCAACTAAACAACTCCACCAATATTCAAAATGCTCACACTTAGTCCGAAAAGGACACTTAGGGATATTACCTACCCTTATCTTCACTTGAGGAAAAAACCCAAATAAAATATCAATCTTAGAGAAGTGACTAACCTATCATAGTTGACTAAATAGATCGACCATCCTTACCCATCATATTACAACCTTATGGGTTCTACATTAATTAGAAACATGCTATGCAAGTATCCTAAATAACCCAAGACCCTCAACACAACAAGCTAAGTCGACATCCCACAAGAATACTTATAATATGCACGTACATACTTTCAAAGAGGCAGTAGTCATTTTCTAAATCATTTCAATGCACAATTGGGCTTAAAAGTCGAACACCATTTATAATAATTCATAATTAGGCTCAAATGTTAAAATCATAATTTCATAGTCATGCATAGGAATAGCCCATTCATATACAAAATGGTGCAAGCACCTAAAATGTCTAAAAAGCCAAAATCAAAGCCATATATATGATCATAATATTGTCAAAACCAACATTTTATCAAAATCATACCACATAACGAAATTGGGCTTACCCTTAACATAATTCTTTGCAAAATAATCCGAGTGCATGAATGCATATACTATGAACAATGAGAAAATGACATGGGCAATAAAGACTCCATTTGAAATCAACATTTATAATATGAAGTTGAAGTGAAAACATAGTTTATTTCATATTAAAATCCATAGTGTAATCTTGTAACACCACGCATCTTACAGTACTAGTACTATGCAAATGAAATGTGATATGGCTTTTCAAATTAGATCCAATTTCTAAAAGTGCTTGAATCTGAAATTAGAGGGCGATATGTATATTTAACGCTGAAGAGGGTCTAGTATAAATAAGTTTTAAGTCAAATTGAGGAGATCACGACCTTAAATAAGGTGAAAGAAATGAGGTACTTGTGGGACTTAGGAAACTAGCAGGTTAGTCACCTACATGATTAGCTTAAATATGCTAGCTAAATGGAGACGAGGTCGATGCCAAATCTGTTCAAGTCCGATAATAAATAAAGTCCGTGTTAAGGGTGTAACTTTATCCCATATTTTAGAACTGTAAATAGACAATATTTTCATCCTAAGAATAGTAGATAAAGGTACCAAGTACGACATAACTCACTTGGTGAATTTGGTCAAAACTAAGTAAGGAGAAAAGGGAAAAGTGGGCAGCCAAGGCCCAACCAATTTGAACCCAATAAGGCCCATGTGAAAGGGGAAAAAATATGCATCACTAGCTTAATAAAGTAAGGGTAAAAATGCCTTAGTAGGTCGGACAAAATCCCCCTTTAAAAAGGATTTAAAACAACTCCCTTAAACCATTATAATTTGGACAAAAAATCTGCTTTTCTTGGTTATTTTTTGCTCTCTTTCAATGTGTGAAAAGTAGCCGTCACAACCTTATAAGGGTTCCAAAATCAATCCTAGACCTTGAAATTAAAGGTAAGTAATGATACATGTGTACGTAGTATGGTTTGTTTATGAAAAATAAGAAGTATATGCTATTTATGCTTGTGCTGAAAATTTGGACAACATGTGTCCTAAGGATTATTGTGCACTTTTCTTGTTACTTGAGAGGATTTTCTCTTATTGATTGGCTGAGTTATGAAGAAATAATTATGTTCTTAACAAGGTTTATTTTTGTAGTGATGTAACAGTGCTGCTGCACCTTATTTACAACCCTCAAGAGTGAGTTCTTATATGATATCATAATTGTGTTCTTAGTACGAACTTGTGGGTTAGTAGTTGGGAATTGTTGCTCCACGACCTCCATATATTTTGGAACTATTTTGGACTATTTTAAGGATGATTGTATGTTTAAGTATGTTATATGTAGTTTGGTTGAAGTTAAAATAGATTTGGGATTGTTGACATCGAAATGTAGCGAGATGACGTAACATTATGCCGCCTACTTGTATGTTTTGTATAATTGTTATGTGTTATGATTTGTGGGCTGTTGTAAGACTGGTATGGCACTAAAATAGGATACACATGATATGTATATGAGAATGTGTACTGGAAACTACGATTAGAGGAGAAAAGGTTGTAAGGATACGCTCGAGTTTATAATTATACGCTTGCTGCCCGTGTGTTATTGTTTTTATGAGTTTTGACTGCCAAGATGTATCTATTGACTGCTAATACTAGTTTTATCACCTAATATTTATAGATAAATATTTGGAGGAAGAGAATGTTATCTCGAGGTAATAGCAAGGTCATACATCGAGGTATGTAAGGCTACTCGATTTTGTATTACTTGGCATGAATCTAGATTCTTCCTTGGCACATAAAGGCACTTACTAACTCTGACACAACTATTAACTATGTCTCCACTCTTTCACATGTTCATATGCTCCCATGAATGTCACTTTCAAATTTGCATACGTACTTGGATACCAAGATACATGAGTTCTTCTGGCTAAATAAAGTTAACGAGTTGTTTTATCTCATACACATTTTATTATTTGTGTAACGTACTCTTTTCATTATCTCATTATCTTATATGACTATTTACATGTCACATGCTACATCTACAGTCCTACAACTCCAATATTATAATCACTAAAAGAATTATCTCAAAAGTAATTGAAAGATAAAGTATATTGCTTATTGATGGGTGGTAACCCGAGGGGTGGAAGACTCACCTAGCCAGGGTCAATCCTATCACGTGGGGTAGCCCAAGGGGGTAAAAGAAAAAGCCTACCCAGGGCCAATCTCGATATAGATTTACCACTGATTAGTTGGTCATTTGTATTATATGCTGTGCATAGATTATACAGTAAAGGTAAAGTAATAAAAAGAACATAAAATACACGATCCCACAGTATAACTACAGGTGGTCTCTTATCCTACACTAGTGCATAGTTTTATTTGAGTTGTTAATTCATATATAGTATTTCATGCCTTACATATTCAGTACATTATATCGTACTGACTTCCCCTATGGGGGACCTGCATTTCATGCTGCAGGTATAGGTGCTAGTAGATCTCGCCAGTAGAAGTACAGTGTATCCAGTTGTTATTACCAAGCTCGAGGTTGCTTCGGAGCTTTGTGTGCCTAGAGCTTATATTTTTGTCTTATATAGTTAGTCGAGGCGGGGTCTGTTCCGACCTTTATCAGATACTTTTTTTTATCTAAAGACTTTGTAGACTATATAAATTAAAATGTGATCATGTCTCATTCTTTAGACAACGTGGCCCCAATGGCCTAACCATATGCATTTCCTTTTGGCTTGTTCTTGCTGCTTACTTTCTTAAAGGCATGTTGAATAAAGAAATACCTTGTAATATGTAGAAAAATGCATGGATAAAAGTTGGTTCTCCCCAGCCTTATCGACAATGGGTGCCAGTCTGCCTTAAAGAGACTTTGGGTGTGACAAATCTCTCATGCGTAAAACATTCAAAATAGGAACATGCATACGTATAACTTTATAAACCCAAAGTAAATCCTTATATAACGGTTTAAATCACATTAACATTGTCAAATAAACACTATCCATGCATCAATAGAATCTTAGGAATCATAATATTCAAATCCCAAAATAAAATAAGTAAAATCCATGTAGGTTTTCTTTAAAATAATTTTGGGTCTCTTTAATTGGAAGGGGTCAAAGATCAACCCACATACACATGAATCCTACTAGTACTAAGGAATAACACAAGAAATAGCAACTCCCGGACCTATCAAATCACCTTACTCAAAATGTCGGTCACAACATGGCCTCACTTTGGGTCAACTAAGTCATAGGAACAACACCGAAAGAGATCATACTCACAATCTCCAACAATAGCCTACTAAACTCAAGAAGTTCCTAACATCCAAGGGAGTCAAGGTCTAGTCTAATAGCTAATCACCTTCATCTTACTAGGGTCCATCTTAATGCCATCACCCGACACTGCACGACATAGGAAGGCAACTTATTAAAACCAAAATTCCCATCTCTCCTACTTAGCACCTAACCTTCTTCCTTAAAACTTATAGTACTACCCTCAAATGACTCACATCCACTACCTCGTTAGGGAACAAACTATCCTATCATCACCAAAACTACCATAAGTCTATTAGAGTATGGACTAAAGATCTTGTTCATGGGACTCATAGTCATAACCGGTTTGCTAGTAGAACCAAAAGACACTACCCCAACTTCAAACATTGAAAAGGGACATTCAAGGCCTCATCTATCACTAACGACAATTTTATAAACAACCAACTTAGGTTCAACACCTCAAATTCTCACAAGATGAAAAATGCAACCCCTTAGATACCCATTGTACCTTAAGTCAAGAATGGACCTACCTCCTTTGCTACCACTTGACAAACTCCCTCTCAAAGACGGGTTCATTAGGGAGTCAGATTATAACTCTATGGGTTCCACCATTCATGGAGACAAAATATGCATGCAACTATTCTATCCCAAGTACAACATCAAAGTCCACCACATCAAATGTAACAAGCCACAAAGCAAGACTTAATGTAATATAAATCTGGATCAATACCTAGAACTTTCTAGCAACAATATACCCAACCAAGAGGATAGACACCAAAGATCCACACAACCATTTCGGCACACAAGAAGACCCACTATCAACTAAAAGAATAAAGAAGAAATAGTGAAACTTGAATCCATCAAAATAAAAATATTCTACTTACCTTCCTTTGCCTTCCTTCTTGAAGCAGTATGATCAATTAAAACAACAAAGAATATTTGTTTGAGGGGAAAGCTCTATATCTCTTCTAAAGAATAACATAGACCATGATGAAGGGAAATATTTCCTAAAACATCTTATAACCTCCTACTCATGGTTGTGGTGCACAACACAACCATGAATAAGACTCTAATTGATGCGATGTGTTAGACACCAAGGATATAACAACCTAGTGCTATGATACCAAGTTTGTCATGACCCAAGCCTAAGGACTGGACGTGACTGATGAATGGGGAACTCGAATGAACCCCCAACAAGCCTTATAATATATCATTACATATCTTTGGTCACAGAAGTAATGTAAAGCAATGTAAGAAACATAAATAAGGGGAATTGGGCCTAAGGGAGAGAGAGAGATTTATACTTAAATAGTTTGAATATCATAAGTGAGTCAAGCTCAAGCATAATACACAACATGTCCAATAACACCTCTACTACATAGATAAGAGCGGGGGCCAAGACAAGCAACCTGGCTCACCCTCATAGTTAATATATACATAAAAGAAAGATAGTCTTAGAACATAGTATAAGAGAATAGCCATTGTCCCTGGAATGGCGGACTCACCAAAGGCTAACTTAAACAATCTGCTAGCCACAAGAAGAGTCAATAGAAGCTCCGGTTCCTACATGGTAATTCATGTAGTCATAGAGTATATGTTAGTACGTTTGAATGTATTAAGTATGTGGATGCAATCCAGCAAGAGATAAGCTTCATAATCAACATATATAATAATAAACAATAGGCATGATATAGAAATATGACATTTATGATCAATGCATAAGTAAAACATACTTAAGTAGCTCATACTCATATAGGATATCATATGTCTAGAATAGACCAAGCTAGATTTCCAAGTATAAACCCCTTGGTCGGTTGATGATGATCTCACCCTATCACTCTGGTGGTATGGTACAAACCCTCACATGGTTGATGATAATCACACATTATCACCCTGGTGGCGAAGTACAAACCCTTGACATGTTTTGATGAGTACAAACCCCCAACTCAGTTGATGAGTACAAACCTCCACCTCGGTTGATGATAATCTCACCCCATCACCCTGGTGGTTTGGTACAAACCCCTCACATGGTTGATAATAATCATATGTTATCACCCTGGTGGCGTGGTACAAACGCCTCACATGGTTGATGAGTACAAACCCCCACCTCGATTGTCTAGGCTCTTAGTTCCTCAGATTGGGCATGGTCTAATACAATACTTTATATAGAGTATATTATGTACATAAGATCATTTCATCCTTAAAACATCATTCATATTATATCTCATGATTTGGATCTTCATTTCCATAAGAAACCCTAGCCAGACATTTTATCAAACACTTGGGGGGGGGGGGGGGGGGGGGTGTAATGGGGGTAAAAGACCATGAAATGTAGAGATGAAATCATGCAAGAAAATCTATTGTAAAACCATTGACCAACACCTTGCAACACCACCTAGACATTCACATCAAAATCCCTCATCAAATCCAACATTATATCCTAGATTTAGAGCTTAAAACATGCTAAAACAACCATCCTTTCATGAACTAAAATCATTGTATAGTAAATTTCTCATATATAAGACCCATATGTAAAATCAAATTTAAATCATGTAATATAGTAAAAAAGAAGCTTAGGCACTATGGGTGAAAGGACCCAATGGTGCAACACCACATACGTTGGCTTTAGAGAACCTTTGAAAGAGATTAGAGATGGAGACTTGAAGCTTGAATGAAATCTGAGAAGAAATCCTTAAGATTGGTCTTGAGTTTTGTGACTTGAATTTAGGGTGAAATATAAGTTTAAGTGTTTGAGAGGGTATCGGGGAATGTTAAAGATGATATGGGGTTGAAATAAGGCTAAGTATATGTATTTTCAAGTGTGGGAATCCTTAGGCCCAAGACTTATAAGTCTTGGAAAAAAAATTAAAATGCACCAAAAACAACAGGGGCATGTCGCGGAGGCAATACAAAACCCCCACTGGAATTTGTATTTTCTGCACAAATGAGTTCTATGAAAATGGCCATAAATACTTCATCCAAACTCAGAATGAGGTGAAACCAAGTGCGTTGGAAAGCTAATACAAATGGATTTACTTTGGTAGGTCATTGGCTACCGAGTACTTTGTGAGCTATGAGATATGCCCCTTCAAAGTTGACCCTCCTAAATTGCATTTTTTGTGATTTTCGAATTTTGATACGGTTGCTTCAAAGTTCGGTTTAGACCCATTTTCCACTCAATTTGACCCCTTGAACAAGAAGATGAAGTCTTATTTTCAAAATGGCAAACAAATTTTTGATATATAGAAAGTAAGATTTCGAGCACTTTCTAGCCACATTTTCGGGCACTTTTTGTGGTCATTTCATTATACTAGAGGGCGAGTGGTATAACACAGGTAATAACCCCTTCTAGTAGGTAATGGTTAGTACATGAGGGTAGAGGGGTGTCATAGTTCATAACCCCTACATGCACATATAATATAATACAAACTGTCGAATCACACATGATTTTAAGGCGTACCACATAGTTCATAACCCCCTCATGGGAGTCTGACATCTAATGTTCATGCTCCAATAAGAAAGCAATCGCTGTCAGTAATTAATCTAACCAAAGGTTAGGGTCGAATTCACAGGGAATACAGGGCTTGACTATAAGAATCTAATAGTAATCATTTCAAGCATAAATAACTAAAATCTCTAAATGGGGTGGTGGTGGTTGTGACTCAAGATCAAAATAGAATAAACACTAACTAAGATGCGAGAAAACACTCAATTTTAGGGATAACTTGAGAATTGTGTTCAACATTGTTCGTTGACTCAATTTCTCTATGCAACATAACTACAAATGAAAATTCATATGCAGGATGGTAACTTAGGTTCTTCTTACCTTCTTATGAAGGTAAAGGTTGAATTTCACCATGACGGTTGGTTGGCCACCATAGCTTGCCAACTAACCATTACCAATTGTCCCAGTCAACGTTCCCTTGGTCAGGTTTGGTTGATTAGACGAGAACACATCAATCAAATCCTGTCATATTTTTTTGTTTTTCTATTCGTCACCACCTTGGTCAGGCTAGTGATAGTAGGCGGAGTGCGGTGTTGGCCACCAATAAACAACAGTCATAATGCAGAGAAATAGATGATCCATGCAAACCTCAATCGTAGAAATGCAATAAACTAGGTTATTTCAAATCAACTACCCATGATTCCCATAATCCCAAGTTGTGGGTGCTTAGCTACTCATGGCTAAGGCAAAACAAGCAAACATGCTAATACAAGACATAAATGAGTTTTTACCACAGTCACTAAAGAATGTAGGCACCACAAGTTACAAACCCAAAAGCGTGATTGATCAACAATAAATATAAAGCAAGATTTGCAATCCCAAAAATGGGTTTTCTAAGAGAAAAAGGATACACTAACTAGAAAACTAAGAAAATATTCAAAAGATAATGATAAAGTATCTCCAAATCAAACTCTCCTTTTGAAAGCCTAACTTAAACTATATATAGTATTTACAAAATAAACCTATCATTTACATAGAAAAGACAGCTGGCAGCTGATAAGTCTCATAGGTACGACTCGTAGGATGACCTATGAGTCATAGTCGAGGTCTTGTATTAGGTTCTTGGACATCTTGGAGTAAACTGGTGCAGCCCATAGGTACGAATCATTGCTTGAGCTATGACTCTTATGTTCTTCTCGTAGTCTTGGACTTCAGTTTTTGGTCCAATATTTTGGCTCTCTAATTCTTGCTATGAGTCCTCTTATACGAGTAATAGTGAGACTTACAACTCGTAGGATGGCCTCATAGGGGTGACCTCCATTGGCAGATTTTTGAATTTTTGATCTCTGATTCTTGCTATGACATATCTTACGACTTGTAACTTTGGCTATGACTCATAGGTGTGCTCGTATCTCCGAAGCTCTAGAAAAATCTACAACTTTTCTTTAAAATTTTGCCAACCTAACTTTTCTGCAAGAACAACACAGAAACATATAAGAACCATAAAAAGTGACATTAAGAACTCACAAAATCCTTTGTTTTAGGCATCAAATATGCTGTATTTCTACATCACATCAGAGAATAAGATTGTAAGTAGCATTGACTCATACATGAGGGTGAGGCACACAACGTAGTTCATAACCTCTTCATTTTTGAATTGGCAGTGTACTAGAGGGTGAGGCATACCACATAGTTCATAACCCCATCTAGTAGGCTTTAACATAAACCTTCACATAAGAATTCAATAATTCATAAACAATTGAGACTCGTAAAACCATAGATAATTCATAATTTCAAAATATACTTTGTGGCCCACGAGCATCATGAAGTCACTTGATTTGTAAACCATGCTACAAACTATCAATAACTCAAGAATCCTAAACAAGAAAATTTATTAAACACTTGGCGCGTGTGTAATGTTTATTCAAAATTATGCAACTCAAGAGTGAAGACATGTGAGAAAAACCGATATAAATCAACCCACCATCACTGGGTAATACCATCTTGTAAGATACATGAAAACCCTTAATCAATTGACACAATAGATCATAGCTCCATAGCACAAAACATGAATAGTTGAATGACATGTCATAAAATCCTGATATGGTTTATACTCAAAATTCATAATAAGATATACCCATAGATAAACCATCTTGAAAACATACAATTTATGTAAAAAAAGGAAGGTTGGGCACTATGGGTGAAAGGACCGAATGGTTGAAATTCACATATCTTAATCTTGGAGTTTCTTAAAGAAGGACTTGAGAAGGACTTGGGGCTTGACTTGGTTTCCTTGAACTCCAACAGAATTTCTTGAAAGTCTTGAGAATGGATGAAAAATTTGATGAAAATTAGAGAGGAAATGAGAGTTTTTGGTGAGATTTTAGGGCTAAAAAGGGCTAAAGAATGAGGGATTTTCGCATATATAAATATTGGATTCTTACCCAATTGCCCTGGAGTAAAAGAAGAATTCTTAGAAAATTTTTGAACTAGTCCGCGCCAGGTTCGTATGACGGACTGGTTGCAGACAGCTACTGTTTTTGCAAAGTTTCACCAAAAAAATTATTTCTTTTGGCACGGATAAAGTATACGTTTTAGGTATTTGTTTTGCCACACAATTTTATCATCTGAGCAAGAATATGAAGTTGGATTTGTAAAATTTTGTACGAATTGTGGGATATTAAAGAAAATATACATTATGGGGTCTTTCCAAGCTACGAGGAGGGGTGTTTAAATAACCCCGATTTTGATACATAAGTATACTACGATTATGGGGCATTCCTAAGAAAATATGGGACATTTCAATATCTCCCCCTTGGAAACATTCATCCCTAAATGTCAAAGAAACATATACAAGAGAAGTATGCAAGATAATTTTAGCCCATACAAGAATACAACAATGCACTTAAACATTATTTCAAAATAACTCAACATAAGTGTCAAAATCACCATGAACTTATCAATTTAAATATGAATATATTCAATGACATGATGGCTAAATCTTAAGACTTGGAATCACATGAAGGACTTAGTTGTTATCTAAGGCTTGAATAGAGTTAAAGAGGTACAAATATTGCTCTGTTATGACCGTTTTGGCTCCCCTATTGACTCCTTCATCTCATCGATTCCTCCAAAGAACCTTGACAAAAGTTACATCCTTGTCTCTCAACCTTCTCATTTGCCTATCCAAGATTTCTATCAGAACCTCCCATAAGTCAAATTATCCCTCATCATATGCACAACCTTCAAAGTTACCATAACACTTGGCTCACCACACACCACCTTAACATAGACACATTGGAAAACCTTCTGATTGTATCTATATCCATAAGTAACTTTAATCCTTGTGCAATCGTTCCAATCCCTTTACCCTATAAGGACCTACAAACCTTAACCCAATTGTCAACCTTAAACACATATAGTCCATTTCGCCATCAAAAGCCACCATCTCCCCCTTGGGAGAAAACGTCTACTCTATCATCCCTTACCAAGACCTCCAACTCTATCAAGGCAAAAATCAAGGCCTTGCTTAACTAGACCTCTTCAACCAAAGAAGATTTGGAACCATCAAAACCACTACACCACCATTCTCAACTTCACCCAACCTCATTCCCAACCTAGTAAACCGATGTACTTCTCCAACCACCCTTTTGTCACTCCAAAGACTCCCATTTTCCATAATTACCAAGAAAGCTCACTTTCTTCAAAATTACAACATTAGCCTCAAATAATTTACAAGCTCTTCCTCACTTTCAGAAACAAACCAACATATCATCAGCAAAGACTACCACAACATACCGAGGTAGGGATTAAAGACCCTATTCATGAGACATATAGACATAGCTGGTGTACTAGACACACTAAAAGACACTACCCCAAATTCAAAATATCAGAAAGGACATCAACTACTCATTGAACATCAGAATTGACTCAATAGGAAGGACCATAGACTCAACATTTCTGCTCTTATAAGATGATAAATGCAACCCTTAAGGATCAATTGGACCTTAAGACAAGAAATGAACCTACCTCTTCACTACCACTCAAGGATGGGTTTAATAGGGAATTAGAATTTGACCCTACGGGTTCTACAACCAATGGAGACACAATATGCATATAACCAATCTATCCCCAAAAGACCTAAATACAATATGACCACGAAATAATTTTCATAGACCTTTCTAGCAACAATAGACTCACCAATGGGGGTAGACATAAAAAATGTCCACATAATAATTCGGGACACACATAAAGTCCACTAACAACAAAAGGAATAATGAAAGAAATAGTGACACCCAGACCTACTAATGCATATACATCAAGATCAAAGGGAACTTCAACGTACTAGTAGCAACATCGGGCACCTCATCTACCCCTTGCCTCCTTGGGCCTCTTGAGCAACATGACCATCTTGACCTTGAGGATGACCTTCCTTGCCTTTGTTTTGAACATAAGGGCAATCAACAAACTTATGACCTACTCTTCCACACCCATAACACACACTTGAATTCTTTAAGCATTTGTCATGATGATGTTTTTCACATTTTAGGCATTTTGGAAAACGTATCCTACCATTTCCATCTTGGAACCTTGGGTTATCTATTCCATCTATAGAAATCCTCTTGTTTAGAAGACCCTTTTCCTTGAAACTCGATAGCTTGTTGGAACCATTCATCCTCAAACCAAGACCTCTTGGACTCTCCACTACTCTTCTTAATAAGTTTTCCTTCCTCAAATTGTTTGGCATAGGTTATGAGGCAAGACAAATCCATATCACTTATCAACATAGCCGCATGACACTCCTCATTTACCAAATCGAATACCCCCATCACAAACTTATTCATTCTAGACCTCGGATCAGCAACCAACTGTGGAGCATATCTAGAGAGTTGGTTGAACTTTAAGGTGTACTCCCTCACACTCATGAAATCTTGCTTCAAATTCATAGATTCCATCATTTTGTCCTCCCTTAGCTCAAAAAGGAAGAACCGATTGAGAATTGACACCTTAAACTCCTCTCAAGGAATAGCATTATGATTTTCCCTCTCCATTTTCCATTGTACAAACCAAATTTGTGCCACCCCTTTGAGTTGGTAGGCTGCCAACTCTGCTTTTTCCTCTGAAGTCACCACTATGATAGTCTACATATTGTACACCTCATCAAGAAACTCTTGGGGGTCCTTATCCACCTTATACCTATGGAACTTCGGTAGATTCATCCAAGTGAACTCCCTTACCCTTGAGGATGATTTGAGAGCATGAGGGGCTTGGTCTCCTTGATTGATTTGGTTGGCCATAGCATGGGCCAATAGGGTGATAGCATTTCAAAATTCAACTTCGGTAGCCCCTCCATCTTGAGGAGCTAATTGTCCTAGAAGTGCATGACCCCTCCTTGGTCTTTCTCTTTGTAGCCGCATGATTAACAACTAGAAGAGCACAGAACATTCGTTAGGGGGAATAAGCCTTAACTTACAATAGGGCATGATATAGACCATAAAGAAGTGAAACATTTCCTAAAATGCCTCATAGCCTCCCATTCATAGTTGTGGCACGCTTCATAACCATGAATAAGACTCTAATTGACTCAGTCTATTGGATTCCGAAGACCATTAATAACCTATTGCTCTGATACTATCTTTGTCACAACTCATACCTAGGACCTAGATGTGACAAGGCAAATGAGGAACCTGAAGGGACCCCAAACAAGCCTCTTAGCATATCATATACACATCCTTAGTCACGGAAATAATTAAACAATAACAAGAGAGTCAAAATGGGGATAAAGGGGCTATGGGAATCCTTGATATCATAAAACATAAGGAGTCAAGCTCATAGCATAGATACATCATAATATTCCAACAATACCTCTAAACTTAGAATAGAGCGGGGGCCAATATACTTTCCAAGCTCACCCTTATAATTATAAAATATCAACACAAAGAAGTTTTAGAAATAAGAAGAGAAAGCAGATAGTGTCCTCGAACTTGACGACTCCAACCTTATCTTCATGTTGTCAAACTAGCCACATGGAGAAGGATAGTCAAATAGAGCTCTGGTCCATACATAGTAACATTATGTAGGCATAGAGTATTTGTTAATATGTTTGAATGTACTAAGTATGCAGGATGCAATGGAACAAAGGATTGACAACATGATCAAAATGCATAATTATAAGCAAAGGATAAGTAAGATATCAATATGGCATGCATGAATGATGCTTGAGATAAAACATGCTAGAAAATAATCATTCTTGCATGGCTTGCTCAACATAATAAGGTGATATGATTAGTTTACCCAAATACCTTATACTAGAGGGTGAGTGGTATTACATAGGTCATAACTCCTTCTAGTAGGTAATGTTTAGTACATGAGGGTAGAGGGATGTCATAGTGCAGAACCCCTACATGCATATATAATATAATATGAAGTGTCGAATCACTTATGAGGGTCAGGTGTACCACATTATTCATAACCCCTTCATGGGATAATAAGATTATAAGTAGCATTGATTCATACATGAGGGTGAGGCACACAACGTAGTTCATAACCTCTTCATTTTTGAATTGACCGTCTACTAGAGGGTGAGGCATACCACATTTTTCATAACCCCATCTAGTAGGCTTTAACATAAACCATCACATAAGAATTCAATAATTCATAAACAACTGAGACTCGTAAAACCATAGATAATTTCATGATTTCAAAACATACTTTTTAGCCCATTAACATCATGAAGTCACTTGATTTGTAAACCATGCAATACACCATCAATAACTTAAGAATCCTAAATAAGACAATTTATCAAACACTTAGCAGGTGTCTAACGTTAACAAAATCATGCAACTCAAGAGTGAAAACATGTGATAAAAATCAATGTAAATCAATCCACCATCACTAGGTAATACCCTCTTAAGATACATCAAAACCCCTAATTAATTCACATAATAGATGATAGTCCATAGCTCAAAACGTGCATAGTTTAATAACATTTCATAAAACCCCAATATGGTTTATACTCAAAATTCATAATAAGATATAGCCATATATAAAACATCTTGAAAACATGCAAGTTATGTTAAAAAAAGGAAGGTTGGGCACCATAGGTGAAAGGATCAAATGGTTGAAACCCACATACTTTAATATTAGAGTTTCTTGAATAAGGACTTGAGGAGGACTTGGGGCTTGAATTGGTTTCCTTGAACCCCTACAAAACTTCTTGAAAGTCTTAGAATGGATAGCAAATTTGATGAAGATTATAGAGGAATTTGAAAGTTTTTACTGAGTTTTAAGGGCTAAAACAGGCTAAAGAATAAGAGATTTTCGTATATATAAGTATTATGTTCTTACTCAATTGCCCTAGAGTAGAAAAAGATTTTCTCAAACGTTTTTGAACTAGTCTGCGCCAGGTCCGCGTCGCAGACTAGTTGCGGACAACTACTATTTTTGTGATCGTTCACCAAAAAATTATTTTTTTTGGCACAGATATAGTATACTTTATAGGTGCTCGTTCCCCCATATAATTTTGCCCTTTAAACAAGAATATGAAGTCGAATTTACAAAATTCTGCATGGATTGTGAGATATTAAAGAAAATATGTGTCATGGGGTCTTTTTGAGCTATGAGGAGGGGTGTTTAAATATCCCCGATTTTGAGACATAAGGAAATTATGATTATGGGGCATTCCTAAGAAAATGTGGGGCTTTTCAATCACCAATATAGAATCACAATGTCTCTTGGTCGTAGGCAACCCAACTACTAAATCCATATTAATGTCTTCCCAGTTCTAAGTGGGAATCTCAATATTTTGAGCCAAACTACCTAGCCTTTAGTGGTCACCTTTAACTTGTTGACAATTGGAGTATTCAACTGCAAATTTTGTAATGTACTTCTTTATTTCATTCCACCAATACATTTCTCTCAAGTACCTATACATCTTAGTGGAACCAGGGTAAATGGAATAGGAAGAATCGTGAGCTTCTTACAATATCAAATTTCTCAATCCATCAACATATAGAACACATAATCTCTCCATTGATAACGAAGCACCTCATCTCCCCCTTGTGTGAAGACCTCTACCTTTCCTTCCTTCACCAAGGCCTATAATTTAACCAAGGTGGGATCAAGATCTTGTTCAGACTTAACATTCTCAATCAATGTTGATGCAGAGCCATTTAATATCATCACACTACCATTTTTGACATCATTAAATTTTACCCCTAATATAGTCAACCTATGAATATCCTTTGCCAACTCTCTCTTGCCATTATCTTCAAGGTGGGACACATTACTAGATGACATTCTACTAAGTGTATCAACTACCACATTAGCCTTAGCTAGGTGATATTTCATACTCATGTCATGATATTTGTGTAAACATATGTTGGGGGCTCTTATGATTGGCCAACACATCTACATGAACCCCATACAAATAATGACGTCAAATTTTCCAAGGAAATAACACGTTCACTAGTTCAAGATCATGTTTGTGTTGGAGAATTCTTCACATGTATTTTCAATTGCCTTAATGCATAGGCAACAAACTTATTGCATCAACACATAACCCAAACAAACTCTCGGGGCATCATAATGCACAACAAACCCATAGATACCCTCCAGGAAAGTCAAGATTGGAGCCAAAGTTAATCAATCCTTCAAAGTTTGGAAGGTCTTCTCATACTCATCTGTCTACACAAGCTTCACTTTTTTTGAGTTAGTCAATAAAGACGAGATAGAGGAGAACCCTTTAACAAATCTTCTTTAATACATCGTTAGGCCAAAGAAACTCCTAATATCCATAGGGGCCAATGGTCTAGGTTATTTTCTTACCACTTTCGTCTTTTTAAGGTCAACTTGTATCCCATCATCCGACATAACATGCCTATGAAATACATCCTCCTTCAACCAAAACTCATATTTATTGAACTTGGAAAATAATTTCATCCCTCAAGTTTTGTAGGACCACTGTTAAATGCTCCTTGTGGTCTTCTTCATCCTGTGAATAAATCAAAATAATATCAATGAATACCACCATAAACATATCAAGGCAGAGTTTGAATACCCTATTCATGAAGTCCTAAAGATTGTCGTGCATTAGTTAAACCAAAGGACAACACCACAAGTTCCAAGTGTTGATATCTTATCTAAAAAGTCATCTTGGGAATATCTCATTCCCTCACCCCTTAATTCATGATATTCGGACCGCAAATTAATTTTAGAGAAATATTTGGCCCATGTCAATTGGTCAAATAGGTCATCGATCCTTAGGAGTGGATATTTGTTCTTGATTGTAGCATTTTTGAGTTGATGATAGTCTATATATATTTAGAGTGACCCATCCTTCTTCTTAACAAATAACAAGATCTATGCCAAAATCTATCTCTCTTACAGGAGGAACATCAGGAAACTTTTTTAGGAACACATTAGAAAACTCATTAAATATGGGGACTGACTCAAGGGACAGACTTTTGAAATATGACATCTCTAACCCTTACTAAATGATAGATGTACCTATTAAAAATCATTTTGTGAGCTTTGATATTTGAGATAAACCAACCTTTACATGATGAACTGCCACCCTTCCACTCTAGTGTAGGCTCATTTGGAAATTGAAACTTGACACTACAGATCCAACAATCTAGGGAAGCATAAGAAGCATATAACCAATCCATGTCAAGTATAATATCAACATCAACCATGGAAATCTCTACCAAGCCACAAGGAATAATTTTATGGATGATGGACATAGGACAACTTCTATAGACTTTTTGTGCAACAATAGACTCACCAATGGGAGTGCTAACTTTAAAAGGCTCAACAAGAATTTTAGGACATGCATGAAATATATTAGAAATAAATGTTGTGACAAATATAAATTTTCCCTCAAATCTAAAAGTGCATATGCTTCAAAATCTCTAACTTTTAACATATCGGTAACCACATCCGAGGCTTCTTCTACGTCTTAGCGGCCATGAAGGGCATTGAACCTACTAGCTTTTAGGGTTCCTTGTGGTGGTACACCTTGGATTTGGGGCCTTGTATTTACATTCCTTTGCATGGTGGCTGGACTTGCCACATTTGTAACAAACATTGAAACACACTAGCCATTCACCCTTGTGGGGCTTTCCTACTTTGCACAATTTGGAGAAACTTATGCACCTGAACCTCATTTTGGCTTTGGGTTGGACCCATTACCTTTTGTTTAACTTTGAAGGAGAATTATTGGGTGACCCTTCATTCCCTTGCCTTTGACCACCTTGGAATTTACCATGGCGACCACCCCTTTTGTTGGAGAATCCACCACTATCCATCCTATCTCTCTTAGACTTTCTTGACCTCTCCCTCAATTTCTCATCCTCAATTTGTTTTGCATAGGTCATTAGGCAGGATATGTCCATTTCTTTGAAAATCATAGCCATATTCATTTTTCGAAACCAATTATGAGACATTGGATATGAATTTTCTCATTCTAGCACTTGGATCTGCTATTATAAATGGGGCATACTTGAATAGTTCTGTGAATTTTAGAGAATAATCTCTCATACTAATGTGCTCTTGCTTGAGGTTTATGAACTCTTGTACATTGGTTTCCCTCAAATCCAATGGAAAGAACCTATCCAAAAATGTTGCCTTAAACTTCTCCTATCCAACTCAGCCCACATCTATACCTCTTTCTTCAACCCATTGGTCATACCAAACCTTTTCTACCCCTTTCAATTGGTAGGCTACAAGCTCCACATTCTCTTTTGATGAAACACCCATAATTTCCACAATTCTAGAAGCCTCATCAAGAAAATCTATTGGGTCCTCATCAATTGTTGATCCATGAAACTCCAATGGGTTCATTCTCCCAAAATCCTAAACTTTTATTACTGGTGTAGGTGCTTGGGAGGAATTGCAACCTCTCTATTTCTTGGTTGGCCAATACCTTGGAAAAGGTGAGACCATCCTCATACTGCATGAGAGGGGCTTGATCTTTGGCTACATCCCTTTTCAAAGGTTTTCTTCTTGGTAGCATTATCTAGAAATGGGAAAGAGGGTGTAATTAGTTAAGATAATAACCTTAGATACTTCTAATAGTGCAACTTGAATCATAAAGAAGTGAATAATTTTCTAAAATGCCTTGTAGCATCCTATTTATAGTTGTGGTGCACTTCACAACCATGAACAAGACTCTACTCAACATGTTGTGTTAGGATTTTTGAGGACCATTTACAAACTTAGTGGTCTGATACAAAGATTATCACAACCATAGCCTAGGGCCTAGGTGCGACATGACAAATGGGGGACCCAAAGGTAACCCAAACAATCCTTGTAGCATTCTTAAGCACATCATTGCTTATGGAATATAATACAAGCATTTAATTAGTCAAACCAAGGGGATTAGGGACTTGGGACACAAGCTTTGGGAAACAGGCAAGGGACTTTCCATCATTGAATCTCATCAAACAATACTAAGCGAAGGGAAAGAAGGGATACACTCTATCAGGAATAGGGACTTAGGATATTTCACCATCGCATAATCAACATCATAAGCATCAATATACAAAGGATAGGGACTAAGGTATAAGTCTCCATAGAGTGTAAGCATCACATAACATACATAGCATAAGTATCCAGTAACACCTGTAAACATGAGTAGGACAGGGACCAAGACATGTCTCGACCTCACCCTCAGAATAAGAAGCAAAGTACTAATGTATCAACATAGAAATCTAGACAGAAAATTGGTATTTCCCTTGAACTAGAGGACTCACCATAACCTAATGTCTTCACGAACCAAAATAGAGATGAGGAGGTGGATGAGGAAGTGCTCGCGTCCGAACATGGTTAAATTATGTATTCAAAAAAGTATATATTAGTACTTTGAATGTATTAGTATATGGGACGCAATGCAAAAATAGATCTAAGCTAAATAGTCAAGATGCATAATCATATACAAAAGAAAAAAGCTCAATAAACATGCACGAGTAATACTTTGATGAAATCATACGTGAAAGGTAAAACATAACTTCTTGTCATCATACTTATGTGGAAGGAGATCATAACTGACATATAAGACCATGCTATCCACTACGTCCAACGAACACTTTCCACTTGGGAAAAGGAAAATCTACTTACCAAGGTAGAATTCCAAGAACTTGCACATGTATCTTTAGAAAATAAAAAGGCATACTTGGATCCACTATCCTAGCCTATAAGGGCTCCTATGGTGGCACATATTTAATGAGACAAAGGGTCACTACTAGGGTTCCCTCACCGAAGCCAACCTCAATGCCCATTCACTGCAAAGTCATTAAAAAAACATTTGAAAATGTCACGACCCGAACCTAGAGTCTAGGAGTGACATGGCGAATAGAAACTCCAGAGTCCCCAAACAAGCCTTAAAGTATCCAAATTCACATCATAGGTTCGAAAGCGTATTCATATAGTAAACATATAGTTCTAAGGGATGGAAAAATAAGACTCACACTATGGGGATGTCATAGGGAAAGGGAGTCACATGAATCACATAGCACATAGCAAATAAATATTAAGGGTTAGGTAAGTATGACTCACTCTATGGGGGCAATTCAGGACTTAGGATCTTTCACATTTTCACACCAAAACATACATACTTATCATAATTTTCGTAGTCAATCCATAATAGCCATATCCAATCGATAACCATAATCATAAACTCCAAGTACAACACATAGCATATATCCGTACAAGAGTCTACAAGATGTCCAATAACGCCTCTAGTCATAAGATGGGACGGGGGCTAAGATATGTCCCGGGCTCACCCTCAAAGTAAACATAAGCAAAAGCAACATAAGGTAGAGGATGGTGGCTTGTCCTTGGAAGATAGGCCTCACCACAACAAGCAAAATTTGAGATCCAAACTAAAGTTGTACGGTTGATGATCGTAGTCCTTGGTCCCTACACGGTGAGATCACGTAGGCAAAAGTATGCGTTTGTACATTTGAATGTAGTAAGTATACAGGATCTAATACATGTGATTTATAAAAACCTGCATACAATGTTAGATGTCAAGGGCATATAATATAGAAAGAGATATATAATAAGGAATGTAGTACAACAAGATGCTATAATGTTCATGATGTATGAAATGCAAATGATGCTCATATATAGTGGGGATGTGACCTCAATCGACATGAGTAAGACCAAGCAATCTATTACTTGGAGTCTCGACGAAAACTACTCATTGGTAAAGAGGTGGTCTACTTGCCAAAGATAAACCATACTTCACCTTACGGGAACTAATCCCATTTCGTATGAAACAACCTTCCTTATGGGAACTAATCCTGTTTCGGATAAGATTTACACATAAAGCATATCATGTCACATTATACTTCACCTTATAGGAATTAATCCCATTTCATATGAAGCAACCTTCCGTACAGGAGCTAATGCCATTTCGGATAGGATTCCCATAATCTTTGTTAGGCACATAGTTCAAGGAAAGAGAGGGAACCCTTAATCCATCGGTACTAAGTTGTCATTCCACAAGAATGGTTATAATATACATATACATACTTTCAAAGAGGAATAAGGCTTATCAAATCATTTCAATGCATTATTAGTCTTAAAAGCCAAAAACCATTAATAATAATTCATACTTAGACTCAAATGCCAAATCAGATCTCATAGTCATAATACTCATGGGGAATATCTCATTCAGCTATACATAAAAGTGTAAGCACCCATAATGCTTAAGAGCCATAATCATACACATACATGTAATCACATTCTTGTCATAATCAATATCTTGTCAAAAATCATATACTTAGCATAAGTGGGCTTTAAACCACTTCATAATTTCCATAAATTTCCATAATTATGAGATACATATGCTATGAATGAGATGAGAGTGGCATGGATAATTTAGATTCAATCTAAAATCATCAATATAATATGAAATCTAAGTAAAACTATACATAAATTCACACTTAAATTATAGTATAGGTTACCCATGCATAAATAATGATCCAAAAGAGATATGAATATTGATAACTTCATAAATCCAATGTAATTCATCATATTATAGTTTAAATAAACTAAAAATCATCAAATAAGTATAGCCCATACATTAATCAAATTTAATAGTCAAGACAACTAAAAATCCAACTTTAAAGTAAGTGAAATTCATGAAAAGTGCTAGAAAAGTTTTGGATCTTGTTGGTTGAAAGGAACCAAAGATCAAACCCACATACTTTAGCTAATGAACGAACTCTAAGAAGAAATTTGAAGAAGAATGAGTCTTCCCTTGATTCCCAAGATAAAGTCCCTGCTAGAGTTCTTGAGAGAATTTGATTCTAATAACTAAGGGTTAATCTTGAATGAGAATTTAGAATTAGTGTAGGAGAAGTTTAGGAACGTAAAAGAGGGAGGGGGAGGGGTTTAAAGGTCTTAAAAAGCTGTGGGAATTGGTCAAAATATCAAAAATACCTCAGTAAAACGTCTTTTTAGATTTTATCAGGAACTTGACACGGTTGGCTTCACGGTTGTAAAATTCTTCATGGTTCGTGAAGGCTCCCCATCTAGCCTTGATAGATTCTACAAAAAAATCATAACTTCTTTCTCCAAACTCGAAATGAAGTGAAATTGAATGCATTGGAAATCCAATTCAAAGAGCTTTAATTTGATTGGTCATGGGTCACCCAGTTCATTTTGTTCTAAGATATATGACCATTTAAAGTTGACCTTTTTTTCGGTACTTATGGAAAACTTAGATAATGAAATTCCTTTGAACTTGACTTGATGTAGGAGTCCTATGATGGCCTTAAACAATGTACATAATCTTGAATTGAAGTCCTGAAAGAGAACTTATCTTGAGCTTAAAGATTCGATACTTAGAAAAATTTCATAATTTCATAAAGTTAGATATACGAGGGGTTACACAACCCGTGTGGTGTCACACGGTCCATGACACAGGCCGTACCCCTATACTTGGAAAATTCTTTACGATGAGTAATGAAGACTGTGATTTATTCTTAGAAAAATTTTCATTTCAGAAGTCATACGGATGGGCACACAATTCGTGAAGGTACCCGTGTCCCACTAATTTGTCTTAAACATTGGTGTTCCAAGCTTAAGTCCATCATACATACCTCCACACTGTCCGTGAAGTGTCACACGACCCGTGTTCGGTCCAAGTGTGATATACCTTAGCCCAAAACTTCACGTTAAGGGCCACCCCCCCGAAATTAAGGTCAAATATCGCACCACTGGAGGCCATACGGGTCATGTGACCTCACATGGACCATATAGTCTCCCTTGAGGTGACACTTGATCAAATTCTTTACCAGAAGCAACATTTTCAAGCTTCGATGAAGTCGGACGATGTCCGGGTCATTACATCATCTCCCCCTTAGGAATATTTGTCCTCGAATATGGTAGAATAAGGCTTGAAATGCTTGACTTAGAATATGAAACTTACAAACACAAGGTACAATGCATAATTCATAATTTGAAAATCATAAAGTCTTTAAAACTCATACCAAAATGTGTTCAAATTTTCCGTACATCGTAAAAATTATTTTTGTGCACATGTATGTATGTCATGTCATGAAACTCAAGAGTGATAGAAATAGTACCATTGCGAATAGGAAGAACCTAATACCATAGGCTCGAGTAGATTGGAAAGGATAAAGGTATTATCGCATCATACTTGATTCCACTCCCCACGTAGCTCTTTAACATATTGATCCTTGTTGTGAAGCCTCCCTACTTGCCAACCCAAGATCTCAACTAGAATTTCCTCATAAGAGAAGTTCTCCTCAACCTCAATACCTTCCAAGGGCACCATAGCACTAGTATCACCAACCAACTTCCTCAATATAGACACATGGAAAACTGAGTGAATAGAACTCAAATCTAGAGGCAAATCTAACCTATAAACTATAGTACCAACCCACTCAACAATTTCATAAGAACCTAATAATTTCATAAGAACCTACATACCATGGGCTTAACTTGCCCTTCTTTCCAAAATGCATTACACCCTTCATAGGTGAGACATTCACATATACCCAATCACCAACACGAAACTCAAGATCCTGCTCTTCCTAATGTTCAAATAGGACTTTTGGCAATTTTGGACCATTTTCAACCTCTCCCTACTCAAATTTACCTTCTCCATAGACCCTAATCAACCTCACCTTCTCCATAGCCTCCAACACCAAATTCGGGCCAATCAAAGCCATCTCTCTCAACTCAAACCACCCCACTAGAGATCTACATCTCTTACCATACAAAACCTCAAACAATGTCATACCAGTGCAAGCATGGTGGTTATTATTATAAGTAAACTCAATGAATGGAAGATGGTCATCCAAATTACCTTTGAATTCGAACACACAAGCCCTCAACATGTCATCCAAATTTCAAAATTGTCCTCTCAAATTGTCCATCAATTTGAGGATGAAAGGTGGTATTCAACTTTACCTTAGTACCAAGTTCTTTTTTTGAGATAATTTCCAAGAGTAAGAAGTGAGCTATAAAAGTAGGCTACCATCCAGTCAAACTAACTCCCAAACATATATCTTGGCATTGTCTTCAACATTGAAAGTAGTCTCAATAGATAAGAAGTGAGCTAATTTAGTCACCCAGTTAATAATAATCCAAATTAAATCAAATTACTTTGAAGTCCTAGGCAAATCAACCGCAAAATCCATGTTCACCATTCCCCACTTCAAAGCAAAAATTTCAATATCTTGAGTCAAACCACCAGGCCTTTGGTGTTCTACCTTCACTTATTGGTAATTAGAGAATTCAGATACAAACTTAGCCATGTCTTTCTTTGTGTGACTCCAATATCCTTACCTTAAGTCCCGTACATCTTAGTAGACCCTGAGTAAATCAAATAATGAGAGTTATGGGCTTAACTCATGATCACCTTCCTAAGATCACCTATACCCGAAACACATAACTGACCTTGATATCGAAGCACACCATCTCCCCTTTGGGAGGAAACCTCTATCTTATTCATTTGGCAACCAACCATATATCTAGATCTTGCTTAGCCTTAACATCAACAACCACCAAAGGTTCGCCCTATTCTAAACATGAATACCACCATCATTAGAGGTGGCCAACCTAATACTCAATCTAGCCAAATGATAAGAATATTTTGCTAACTTTTTCTTCCATTCCTCAATAGGAGCCACACTTCCATAGATAGCCTTCTGAGAGTATCGTTACAAACTTGCCTTGCGGGGATGATATTGTATGCTCATGTCGTAGTCCTTAAGGAGCTCCAATCATCTCTTTTGGCTTAAGTTAAGACTCCTTTGGGTGAACACATATTGGAATCTCTTATGGTCGTGAAACCTTCCATCATGACCAGCCAATCCAAGAAAACTTCATATATTCGAAGGAGCGATCTTGTCAAACAATGCACATCCTTTACCAACTCCCTATGACCTCATATATAAGATCAGATACAACATCTTCCTTGCCTGGATTGTATCACGAGCCCAAAGTAACTCTTCTTATCTAGTAGGGAGGGATGGAGATAGGAAATCTTATGACACATTCCATGGCACAATAAGGTATATGAAAAAGTGAAATATTTCCTAAAGCGCTTTGTAGCCTCCTACCTGTAGATATGGCGCGCTTCACACCCATTAATAAGACTCTACTTGACATGGCATGTTAGACTTTGAGGACCATTTATAAACCTAGTGCTCTGATACCATCTCTGTCACGATCTGTACCCAGAGTATAGGAGTGAGATAGTGAATGGGAACTCGAGAGTCCCTAAACAAGCCTTAAAGTATCCAAATTCACATCATCAGTTCAGAAGCATATTCAAATAGTAAATACATAGTTTTAAGGGATAAGAAAATAAGACTCACAATATGGGGATGTCATAATAAAAGGGAGTAACATATATCACATAGCAAAGAGCACATAAAGACTAAGGGGCAGGAAAGTATGACTCAATCTATGGGGGCAATTCAAGACTTAGGATCTTTCACATTTTCACATCAAAACATACATAGTTATCATAATTCTCATAGTCAATCCATAATAGCAATATTCAATAGATAACCATAATTATAAACTATAAGTACAATGCATAGAGTATATCCATAAAAGAGTCTACAAGATGTCCAACAATGCCTCTAGTCATAAGATGGGATGGGGGCCAAGACATGTCCTAGGCTCACCCTCAAAGTAAAGATAAAATAAGCAAAAGCAACATAAGGTATATGAATAGTGGCTTGTCCTTGGAAGATAGGACTTACAACAACAAACAAAACTTAAAAGTCGAACTAAATTAGTACAGTGGATGATCGTAGTCCTTGGTCCCTACATGGTGAGATCATGTAGGCAAAAGTATGTCTTAGTACATTTAAATATACTAAGTATGCAGGATACAATGCATGTGTAATTTACCAAAACCTACATACAATGTTAGATGACAAGGCCACATAATAGAGAAAGATAAATATAGCAAGGAATGTAAGATAACAAGATGTTATGATATTCATAATGTGTAAAATGCAAATGATGCTCATATATAGTGAGGATGTGACCTCAATTGACATGAGTAAGACTAAGCGATCTATTACTTAGAATCCCAATGAAAACTTCTCATGGTAAAAATGTGGTCTACTTGCCAAAGGTAAACCATACTTCACCTTATGTCAACTAATCCCATTTTGTAAGAAGAAACCTTCTTTACGGGAATTAATCCCATTTTGGATGGGATTTACACATAAAGTATATCATATCACATTATACTTCACCTTATGAAAACTAATCCCATTTCGTATGAATCAACCTTCCTCACGGGACCTAATACCATTTCGGATACGATTCGGTAACCTATGTTAGGCACATTTTTAAGAGAAAGAGAGTGAACACTTAATCCATCGGTACTAAGTCGACATCCTACAAGAATACTTATAATGTACATATACATGCTTTTAAGGAGGAATAAGGCTTATCAAATTATTTCAATGCATTCTTAGGCTTAAAATCCGAATACCATTTATAATAATTCATACTTAGACCCAAATACCAAATCATAGCTCATAGTCATAATACTCATGCATAGGAATAGCTCATTCATACATACATAGTAGTGCAATTACCCATAATGCTAAAGAGAAATAATTATACACATATATGTGATCACATTTTTGTCATAACCAATATCTTGTCAAAAATCATATACTTAGCATAATTAGGCTTAACCCACTTCATAATTTTCATAAATTTCTATAATCATGAGACACATATGCTATGAATGAGATGAAAGTGGCATGAAAATTAAGATTCAATCTAAAATCATCAATATAATATAAAATCTATGTAAAAATCATACTTAAGTCCACATTTAAATTGTAGTACAGGTTACCCATGTATAAATCAAGCTTAAAAAGGGACATGCATATTGATAACTTTATAATCCAATGTAATTCATCATATTATAGTTTATATCAACTTAAATTCATCAAATAAATATAACCCATACATTAATCGAATTTAACAATCACGATAATTGAAAATCCAACTTTAAAGTAAGTGAAATTCCTGAAAAATGCTGTTTTGGGTCTCCTTGGTTGAAAGGAACCAAAGATCAAACCCACATACATTATTTAATGAAGGAACTACAAGAAGAAATTTGAAGAAGAATGAGCCCTCCCTTGATTCCCAAGCTAAAATTCCCACTAGAGTTCTTGAGAGAGACTTGAGAGAATTTGATTCTAAAAACTAAGGGTTAATTTTGAATGAGGATTTATAATTAGTGTAGGAGAAGTTTAGGAATGTAAAAGGGGGGAGGGTTAAAGTTCTTAAAAAGCCTTGGGTATGGGCAAAATATCAAAAATATCTCAACAAAATGACCCTTTAGATTTTATCTGGAACTTGACACGGTTGGCTTCACGGTCCGTGAAGGCTCCCTGTCTAGCCTAGACAGATTCTATGAAAAAGGGCATAATTTATTGCTTTGAACTTGGAGTGAGGTGAAACTAGATGCTTTGGAAAACTAATTTAAAGAGCTTTAATTTGATAGTTGTGGGTCACCTAATTCATTTTGTGCTAAGAGATATGACCATTTAAAGTTGACCCTTCTATCGGTACTTATGGAAAACTTAGCTAATGAAATTCCTTTGAGCTTGGCTTGATGTAGAAGACGCATGATGGCCTTAAATAACATAAATAGGATTGAATTATAGGCTTGAAAGTGAACTGATCTTGTTCTTAAAGATTCCATACTTAGAAAAATTTTACAAAGTTGGCTATACGGGGGGTTACATGGCCCGGTTGTGTCATAGGGTCGTACCCCTGTACTTGGAAAATTCTTCACGATGAGGTACGAGACAGTGATTTATACTTAGAAAGAGTTTTGTTTTTGAAGTCATATGTATAGGCATATGGCCCGTGAACCTTCACACGACTCATGAAGGTGGCTGTGTCCCACTACTTTGTCTTAAACGTTAGATTTCCAAGCTCAAGGCCACCACACGGCCTTCTACACTGTCCATGAAGTGTCACAAAACTCGTGTGGGGTCCAAGTGTGATGTGCCTTTAGCCCGAAACTCCACGCCAAGGGCCACACACCCAAAATTAAGGCCAAATATCGCACCACTAGAGGCTACACGGGCCGCGTGACCTCACTCGGACTGTGTAGTCTCCCTTGAGGTGACATTTGGTCAAACATTTTGCCAGAAATGATATTTTTAAGCTCAGATTAAGTTGTACAATGTCTGTGTCATTACAGAAAACATATTGCACAATTGTAGTCATTCATAATCTTGTAAACATAACATCATCATATAAGGAGTAGCTCATCTAAATTTAAGATCCATCAAGTGTGAATTGTCCTTATCATATCAAGATCTATCTTTTGGGGAGAATTTTCCTTGCCACCTTCTTTAACTTTCATAAGAGGGATTTGTAACTTCTTTCATAACATGTAATTGAACCCTAATCATTTAGGAGTCATACTTCTTTTAAAACTAGATATGAAAATTGGGTGCGTTTAATGCATGGAAATCATGCAACTCAAGAGGACTATGCATGGATATAGTGAAAACCATCAACATAAAACTTTCTCAAGAAACCAACCACAGTAATTTACAACATATTTCAAACTTAGATATGGAAACATAAAATTAATCTCCTGAAATTATCAACTTTATAGTATCTCATGGTATCATAACAATAGGGGTGGCAATTAAGGCGGGGCAGGGCAGGGCGGGGCGAATTATTATTTTCTAAAAATTTATGATCCATCATGTGAGAATTGTCCTTATCACATGAAGATCTATCTTTTGGAAAGAATTGTCCTTGTCACCATCTTTAACTTTCATAAGAGGGATTTATAATTTCACAACTTTCATAACTTGTAATTGAACCCTAACTGTTTAGAAGTCATACTTCATTTAAAACTCAATATGAACATTGGGTGGGTTTATTGCATGTAAATCATATAACTCAAGAGGACTATGCATGGATATAGTGAAAATCATCAACATAAAACTTTCTCAAGCAACCAACGATAATAATTCAGATCATATTTCAAACATAGATATGGAAACATAAAATTTATCTCATGAAATCATCAACTTTATATTATCTCATGGTATCATAGAAATAGGGGTGGCAATTAGGGTGGGGCGAGATAAAATATTATTTTCTAAAAATTATAATAGAGCAGGGTAGGGCAGGGAGGCCCAAATTGTAAAATGAATTAGGTTAATGCCTTTTCTTTGTGATGAATTTCTTGGAAGATTTTTATAAGAGGAATAATGTGCACTTTTAAGAGGATTTAGGGAGAGATTTAGGGCTAAAAAATATATAGTTTTGGGGAATTTACATATATAAGGGTGTTGGAATATATCTCAATTTTTCTCACTTAAATCTAGAAATTTTGATAAAAGTTTACACATGGAGGGAACAAGTCAGCAGCGTGGACTTGCTCCCACTAAGGTTATTTTTGTGCGAAGTTTAATTTTGCTCTATTTTGGCCTACATATGGGTTTAAGACACTTTTATACTATCTGGGACCATATCTGCAATGCAGATTCATTTTACACTATTTGGTTAAGGCAAAATCAATCAAAAAAATTATTTTTCGATACTATTGACCTAATAATTTAACGAGACCTTTTTCCTATACAATTTTTCCACCTGAAAAATAATACAAACTTGAATTTCTGAAAAAAGTATGAAATTTATAATATATAAAAAATATACCATAAGGACATTTTGTATCACGTGGGAGATGTTACATTTTTAGGACTATTTATAAATCTAGTGCTTTAATATCAAGCTTGTCACAAACCAAGACGAGAGTTTTGGTGCAACATGGAAATGGGGAACCGAAGTTACCCTAAAAACATTTCATAGCACATATAAAGAAATCCTTGTTTATGGAGCATGGATCAATCATTAAAAAATAGTACTAATGGGATTTCAGAATTAAAACACACTCTATGGGACAAGGGATCATGAAACTTTCAGCATACAATCACAACAAACAAATCTATGGGAAGGGAGCATGGGACGCACACTACGGGGATTAGGGACTTGGGGTATTCAACACTTGCTAGCATAATCAAAGCAATATCATACATGGGATAGGGACTAATGGAAAGTCCCAATAGATACATAGGCATCAACATGAGTCATACATAACATATTTTCCAATAATACCTCTAGTCCTAAGTGGAACAAAGGCCAAGACATATCTCAAACATATCCTTAAAAGTTAATAGTAAAAGTAGCAATGTCATATCATAACTATGGTAGATAGAAAATAGGCGTTGCGCTCAAAATAGAGTACTCACTACAAGCAATGTTCCATTAATCAAATTGGCCATGAGGAGGTGGATGGGGAAGAGCTCTGGTCCCTACATGGCTAAATCATGTAGAGAGAAAGTACATGTTAGTACTTTCAATATATTAAGTATGCGGGGTGCAATGCAACAAGGATAATCATTAGTCATAATAAACAAGATGCATAGTCATAGAAGAGGCAACAAGCTCAATATGACATCAATGATTAATGACTTAATTAAAACATGCATGGAAGATAACATATAATTTCATAAGATAGCATATACCAATATGGGAGGAGATCTTAATCGAAACTTAAGACCATGTGAGCTACTACAAGGAATCTCGATGTTTCCTTCATACTAAATAAAAGGTTAGCCTACTTGCCAAGGTAGACTATACCCTCACCGTACATCATTACCTTTTCGGTGGGTGTTACATGACCTAATTGGATCCTCTAGTATAAGCCTATTTAGGGAGATAAGAATAACCTATGGTGACAGATAGTTATAAATCAAGAGGCTTTACATAAACACCTTTGGAGATTGACCCTCCACCCTCAAGACCCATTTGGTACTAAGTTTAGTCCAATGAAATATAGGAAAATAAGTATAGTCAGAATCCATATAAGCTTGTAAATCATAACATCATGGTTGGGGTAGCACATTAAAATTTGTAAACCCTTCAAGTGAGAATTTTCCTTTTATAAGAGGGTGTATCATAACATCAAAGGGCTTCATAAATTTGTATAATTTTCATGGAATTTTCGTCAATTCATAACATACTTGGTAGCCCTTGATCATTTATAATATTCATAAACTTGCATACTTATCAAGAGACTATATCATTTGAATATATAATTTAAATAGCCCATAATGAAATTTAGACCCATAATAATTTTGAAACACCCCCAAAAAAGTCCCCGAAAATGTGCTTCCAAAATGTCCATATTCATAATTTTCGTATATGTCAAATTCCATACATGATATCGAAATTCAACTTCATATTCATAATCAGTGGGTAAAATTGAGTGATAAATGGGTATAATCCTAATTTTAGAGCAACCATATCAAAATTTAATTTTCTAAATATTTTGATTTCTAGAATTAATCTGCGCCCTTGGCAGGACGCGGCCAGGGCGCGGACCTATATATTTTTTTGCCAGTTTTGTTGTTTCGGTCCACGATCTTTGGATCTTGGGCCTAAGCCTTCCTATGCATAAAAATACCTAGAATTAGTCATTTGTCAACCCCATATCATTCAAGACATTCCCCAAAACCCTCTCAAATACTTAGCCAAATATTTCTCCCCATTTCAAGTGTCCAAAACTCACCTTCGGATCATAAGGAATTCACCTCAAGCTTCAAGTTCTCATTCCAATCTTCATAAAGTGAATCTCAAAAGTTGAGGTATGTGGGTTTCAACCATTGGATCCTTTCACCCATGGTGTCCAATCTTCCTTTTTATAAAAATTACATATTTTCAAGTTGATTTACTTATGGGTATTGTTACTATGAACTGATGATGAACTATGTTGGGGTTATCATGAAATATGGACAATTTAAGCATGTTTTGAGCTATGATCTATTTTCTATGATGAGATTTGATGAAGGGTTTTAATGTATCTTGCATTAGGGTATTACCAAGTGTTGGTTGGTTGATTTATATTAAGTTTTCTCACATGATTTTACTGTTGAATTGCATGATTTTAAGCTAGCATTACACACCCGCCAAGTGTGTAATAAAATGTCCAGTTAAGGGTTTTTGAGTTATTGAAGATCTATTGCATGGATTATAAGTTAAGTGGCTTTATGATGATAAAATGAATATACATATATGTTGAATTCATGAAAAATATCTAAAGTATTGTAAGTGACCATACCTTGTTAAGGGGGTGTTATGTATCAATTACCTTGTCGGGGGGTGTTAGGCCCGTACTACCACGTTGAGGGGTATATACCTTAACCACCTTGTTGGGGTTACTAGGCTCATACTACCACGTTGAGAGGTATATACCTTGGCTACCTTGTCTAGGGGTGCTAGGCCCATACTACTATGTTAATGGGTATATTCTTTGACCACCTTATCGGGGGGTGCTAGACCCGTACTACCAATTGAGAGGTAGATACCTCAATCTCCTTCCAATGGGGTGATAGGCCTTCGATTCCAAGTATTAGATACTTGGCATATAATGATGATCTCTTCATACACATGTATTATGTTCTATACAAATATGTTTTACTTTGAACATTGATCATGCATGCCACATTATTATAGTACTTCCTATTTCTTATGTATATGCATTTTGACTATGTTTCTTACCTCTTGTGGCATTGCATCCTACTTAATTAGTATATTCAAACATACTAATGCATACTCTATACCTACATGATGCTACCATATGGAAATCCGAGCTCCACTTGATCATCCTCTTTCTTCACGTGGCTAGTACTATCTCTTGAAGCTAGTTTGGTGAATCCTCAACTCTGAGGACAATAGCTATTGATCCTGTCTTACGTCAAGACTCTTTTCTTTGTTTAGATGCTTATGGCTATGAGGGTAAGCCAGGAAAGTTATCTTGGACCCCGCCCAATCTATGTTAGAGGTGTTGTTGGACAAGTTATGTATCTATGCTTTGAGCTTTGATTCTTTTGATGATTTATGCTATGAAAGATTTTCCTTAGTCCCTTTATCCCTACTTATATTCTCTAATTGTTATTTAATTGCTTCTGTGACTAAGGATATATAAATGATATGCTAAGAGGCTCTTTGGGCTCCCTTTAGGTTCCCATTTCCCATGTCATCTCTAGGCTCTAGGCTTGGATCATGACAAATTTGGTATCAGAGCACTAGGTTGTTAATGGTCCTCAACAGCAAACATACTGCATCAATTAGTGTCTTATTCATGGTTGTGAAGTATACCACAACTATGAGTAAGAGGCTATGATGTGTCTTAGGAAATGTTTTCCTTCTTCTTGATCCACATCATGCTATAGAAGTTGAGGTAAGGCTTTCCGCAAATGAATATTCTTTTCTTTGCTAGATCATGCCTATCCCAAGAGGAAGAAGAGCTCATACACCCGAAGAACAATCGGCTTATGAAGAGTTTTGGAATACTTTTGCCATGATAGCTCAAGCTATGACTAATCAAATCAACCAAGGGGACCAAGCCCCTTATGCTCATACTCCAGCATCTAGTTTAAGAGATTTCATGAGGATAAACCCACCAGAGTTTCATGGGTATAAAGTGGAAGAGGACCCTCAAGAATTCATTGATGAGGTGTACAAGGTGTTATCTATCATGGGTATTAGATCGGAGGAGAAAGCAGAGTTAGCATCCTACCAACTCAAAGGGGTGGCTAAAATATGGTTTACTCAATGGAAGGAGGAGAAGGGGAAAAATAATGTGATTCTTTGGGAGGAGTTTAAGGAGGTATTTCTCAAATCTTTCTTCTCTCTCGAGCTAAAGGAGGACAAAATGATAGAATTCATGAATTTGAAGCAAGGGTCCACGAGTGCGAGGGAGTATGCCCTCATATTCAACCAACTCTCTAATTGGTGGTTGAGCCAAGGTCTAGGATGAACAAGTTTGTGATGGGTGTGTCCGACTTAGTAAATGAAGAATGTCATGCCCCGATTTTGATAGGTGATATAGATTTGTCCCGCTTCATGACTTATGCTGAATAATTAGAAAGGGAAAAGTTGAGAAACAGAAGGGGTAATGAGTCCAAGAGGGACCGATTTGAAGGTAGATTCCAAAGTCCCAAGGGTGGCCTATTTCATCAAGGCAAAGGGTCTTTCATTGCTCCCATTAGAAGGTTTGCTAATGACAACCCAAGGGTCCAAGGTGATAGTAGTGTGGTGCCTAATGTTATGTGCCCAAGATGCAGTAGAGGCCATAACGGCCCATGTTTGAGGGATATTAATGCATGCTACAATTGTGGAGAAGTGGATCATATGAAGATTGATTCTCTTGGTAATCGAAACAAGGCTGGAGATGGTCACCCACAAGGTCGGGGTGAAAATGGGGTTCCTTTGAGAAGGAGAGGTCAAAAAGGTGGTGCCCCAAGGCACAATCGGTTCTATGCTCTTCAAGGGAGGTAAGGGGTAGATGAGGTACCTGATGTCATGACCGATATATTAAAATCTTTGAATTTTATGTATTTGCCTTGATAGACTCGAGTGCCACTCTTGCTTTGTTACTCCTTTAGTTACAAAAAGTTTTCATGTTAAACCCAAATTATTGTGTGAGCCATATGAAGTGTCTACTCCCATTGGTGCATCCTTTGTTGCTAGAAGGGTCTATAGAAATTGTTCCATATTCATTTTGCATAAAATATTACCTTGTGATTTTGTTGAGTTGGATTCGGTGGATTTTTATGTCATTCTTGGGATGGATTGGTTGCATGCATATGATGTCTCTATTGATTGTAGAACCCGTAGGTTAAAATTCTAATTCCTTAATGAACCTGTCCTTGAGTAGGAAAGTCATGATATGGTGGTCCAAGGTAGATTTATTTCTTCCATTAAAGCCCAAAATTTGATTTTTAAGGGGTATCTCTATCATCTTGTGAGGATTAGGGATGTTGAGTCCAAAGTCTTTCCTATAGAGTTAGTCCCGGTAGTTAATGAGTTTGTAGATGTCTTTCCTAGTGAGCTTCTCAGTGTTCTTCCCAAAAGGGAAATAGATTTTGGCATAGACCTCTTTCCCAATACTCAACCCATTTCTATTCCCCCTTACCGTATGACCACAGTGAAGTTGAAGGAGTTGAAAGAGCAATTGATGGATTTGTTGGAGAATGTTTTATTAGGCCTACCCAATCAACTTGAGGTGCACCAGTGTTATTTGTGAAGAAGAAAGATGGTTTTCTTAGGATGTGTATTGATTACCAAAACTTAGTAGGCTCACCATAAAGAGTAAGTACCTTCTACTAAGGATTGATGATTGTTTTGACCAACTTCATGGGACCAGTCACTTTTCTAAGATTGGTCTTCTGTTTGGGTATCACCAAGTGAAAGTGAGGGAGTGTGACATTACCAAGATGGCCTCGCAGAGTAGATATGGGCACTATGAAGTTGTGGTTATGTCTTTTTGGTAGAATAATGCACAGACTATCTTCATGGATCTTATGAATAGGGTCTTCAAACCTGTCATGAACTAAGCCTAGGGTCTACACGTGACATGGTGAATGGGGAACCCGAAGGAACCCCAAATAAGCCTCTTAACTTATTATTACACATCCTTGGTCGTGAAGCATATAAAAGACATGTAGAATAGAATAGGGCATTAAGGTTAAGTCAAGGCTTTGCAACATATCAAGATCAAGAGACAAGGAATCATAGCTTATATCATTAGTACATAACTTGTTCAACAATTATTTATACTTACATAGATAGAGCGGGGGGTAATACAAAGTAACCAGGCTCACCCTCATAATTAAGTAGAACATAGGATAGTGTTTCAATACATATACAAGAGGAGAAAAAATAAACTAAAGTCCCTGAAATGGAGGACTCACCAACAAGCTTGGAATAGCACCGTCTAGCCATGTAGAAGAGGAAGATGATCAATTTGGGCACCTATACCTACATGGTGATATCATGCAGACAAGAGTATACGTTAGTGCATTTGAATGTACTAAGTATTAGGATGCAATGCAATAAGAGATAAGCTTCATAGTCAACATGCGTAACAATAGGCAATAGGCATAATATAGCAATATACCATGCATGATAATGCATAAGTAAAATATGCTTAAGTAATCCATATTCATATAGAATATCATAAGTGTAGATGAGACCAATCTAGCTATTCAAGGTATAAACCCCTTGGTTGTGTGGAAATCCCTCACATGGTTGATGGTAATCACACCTTACTAACATGGTGACGAAGTATAAACCTCTCACATAGTTGATGAGTATAAACCCCCAACATGATTACCTGGTCTCTTGTCTCCCCCAGAGCATGCATGGTCTAATGCAATACTTTATAGGATTTATCATAGGCTCTAATGCAATATTTAATATAGTAAAAATCATATAGATAATCTAATTTCATCATCATAATATCATTCATATCATATCTCATGATTTGGACCTTTATTTCCTCATGAAACCATAACTGGACATTTTATCAAATACCTTGGGGGTGTGTAATGGTAGTAAAAGATCATGTAATTTAGAGATGCAATCATGCCAGAAAATCCATTATAAGCCCATCAATCAACACCTTGTAATACCCCTAAGACATTCACATCAAAACCCCTCATCAAATCCAACATTAGATCTAAGAGTTGAAGCTCAAAACATGCTAAAACAACTATACTTTCATGAACTAAAATCACTGTGCAGTAAATTTCTCAATATACAAGACCCACATGTAAAATCAACTTTAAATCATGCAATATTAATAAAAGGAGACTTAGGCACCATCGGCGAAGGACCCAATGGTTCAACACCATATACCTTAGCTTTGGAAAAGTTCTTGGAGAAGGTTGACAATGAAGACTTGAAGCTTGAAGACAATCCTTAAATCTTGATGAGGATTTTGAGTCTTGGAATTCAGAGTGAAACTATAGCGAAGTGTTTTGGGGATTATTGGAAAATATTTAGGATAATATAAGAGTGAAATTTTACTAAGTATAGATTAAAACATGTTTGGGAAACTTGGGCCCAACACTTAGAATATTTTAGGCCGCACAAGAAAAATTGTCAGGCGAAAAAACACATCTCCGCATTGCAGAGAGGACTCGGAGAGAGATTTGTACTAAAGCAGGCCCAAGGCGCTTTGCGGAATCATTGCGAATAGCTCACTGGAAATTGTCCCTTAAAAATTTATAATTGCTATTCTTTCGCTCTTAAATCGAGGTTAGACCCTTTTCACCTAATTTTGACCCTTTGATCACAAATATGAAGTCAGATTTTCAAAATAACGAACACAATTTTAGATATTTGAAAATTAAAACATTTGGACATTTCGGGGTACATTTTTGGGGACTTTTTGGGGTCATTTCAAAACTCTACCTTGATTTGTTGTTGTTGGTATTTACTGATGATATCTTGATTTATTCCCATAGTGAAGAGGAGCATGTGGATCACTTAAGAGTGATACTATAAATATTAAGGGAGGAGAAGTTATATGTCAAATATAAGAAATGTGAGTTTTGGTTGAAACAGGTTGCCTTTCTAGGTCATCTTGTATCAGGTGATGGTATAAAGGTGGATCTTAAGAAGATGGAGGTAATTAGAAATTGAACTAGACACTTGACACCATTGTATATTAGAAGCTTCTTAAGTTTAGCCCATAGTGAGGAAGAGCATGTGTATCACTTGAGGGTGGTACTATAAATCTTGAGGGGGGAGAAGTTATATGTCAAATATGAGAAACATGAGTTTTGGTTGAAAGAGGTTGCCTTTTTAGGTCATGTGGTATCAAGTGATGCTATAAAGGTGGGTCCTAAGAAGACAAAGGTAATTAGAAATTGACCTAGATGTTTGACTCCATCGGATATTAAAAGCTTCTTGGGCTTAGCCCATAGTGAGAAAGAGCATGTGGATCACTTGAAGGTGGTAGTATAAATCTTAAGGGAGGAAAAGGTATATGCCAAATATGAGAAATGTGAGTTTTGGTTGAAAGAGGTTTCCTTTCTAGGTCATGTGGTATCAGGTGATGGTATAAAGGTGGATCCTAAGAAGACAGAGGTAATTAGAAATTGACCTAGACGTCTGACTCCATTGGATATTAGAATATTCTTGAGTTTAGCAGGTTATTACTAGAGGTTTATGAATGGGTTCTCTTCTAGTGCTTCTCCTATGAATAAGTTGACTCAAAAGAAGGCTAAATGTGTGTGGACAAATGAGTGTGTAAAGAGTTTTCCACTTTGAAAGATAAGCTTGTCTCCACTCCTATCTTGTCTCTACCAAAAGGGTTGGAAGAATTGTGTATTGTGATGCCTCACAAATTGGTTTGGGTTGTGTTTTGATGCAAAATAGTAAAGTGATAGCTTATACTTCTAATATCCAATGGGTTGAGTTATTGAAGGTCTATTGCATGACTTATGAGTTAAGTGGATTTATTATGATGAAAGGAATGTACATATATGTTGATTTCATGAAAAGTATCTATAGTATTGTAAGTGACTATAACTTATTGAGGGGGTGCTATGCCTCAATCACCTTGTCGAGGGGTGTTAGGCCCGTACTATTACATTGAGGGGTATATACTTTGACTACCTTGTTGGGGGATGTTAGGCCTATTCTACCATGTTGAGGGGTATATACCTTGATGACCTTGTCAGGGGGTGCTAGGCCCGTACTACTGAAACGACCCCGAAAAATGCCCGCAAACGTGCCTTGAAATGCCCAAAATTTTAATTTCCACATATCTCAAAATCTGTTCGTTATTCCAAAACTTTGACTTTATTTTCATGATCAGGGTGCCAAAATTAGGCAAAAAATAGTCTAACCCCAATTTAAGAGTGAAAGATTAGCAATTTTAATTTTCATGATTTTCTTACCCAGAATCAATCCGCGACAGCACCGCGATGCGCAACTTTCGCGAATCATATGTTATTTTGGCCTCGGTGATAGGTACGCATTGTGAACCAGACGTGGACCTGTATATTTTGTTGCTAGTGATTTTTATCTCGGTCCAAGGCTTCTTGGTCTTGGGCCTAAGTGTTTCCAAACGTATTTTTACCTATACTTAGCAAAATTTCACCCTCATATCATCCTAAACATTTCCTAATAGTCACTCAAATACTTAGTCATATTTTCACTCCCTAAAATCAAGTCCCAAACCTTCATCCCAAGCTCAGGTTCTCTTTCAAGGGTCTTCTTCAAGCTTCAAGTCTCCATCTCCAATCTTCACCAAGTTTATCTCCAAACTAAGGTATATGGGTTTCTTTCATGGGTTCCTTTCATCCATGATAGCCAAGCCTCTTTTTACTCAAATTGTACAATTTAAAGTTGATTTACAAATAGGTCTTGATAACTATGAAATTCACTGCACACTATGTTAAAGCTATGTAAAGTTATGATTGTTATGCTGTGTTTTGAGCTATAAATCTTTGATCTATTGTAAGATTTGATAAGGGGTTTTGATATATATTTCTAGATAGTGTTGCAAGATGTTGATTGATGGTTTTACAATGGATTTTTTTGCATGATTTCATCTCTATATTTCATGTTTTTATACTAGCATTACATACCCTCTAAATGTTTGATAAAATATCTGGATGTGGTTTCTTAAAGAGTTGAAGGTCCAATCATGATATACGATATGATTGAATATATGATGATGAAACGAGCTTATGTATATGATATATTCTCTATAAAGTATTGCATTAGACCATGCCCAATCCAGGTGACCTAGTTAAGGGGTCAACATCTCATCCACTTGGGTGATGGGTGCTATCGTCACTAACCTTGATGAGGGGTTTGCACCTTAAACACTAGGTTGATGGGTGCTATCATCACTAACCTTGATGAGGGGTTTGTACCTCACATACTAGGGTGATGGGTGCTATCATCACTAACCTTGATGAGGGATTTGTACCTCACACATTAGGTTGATGGGTACTATCATCACTAACCTTGATGAGGGGTTTGTATCTCACACACTAGGGTGATGGGTGCTATCATTACTAACCTACCAAGGGATATGTACTTTGGAAATCTCCCTGGGGTAATGGGTGCTATCATCACTAATCTACCAAGGGATATGTACTTTGGAAATCTAGCTTGGTCTCTTCTACGCATATGATATTTTATATGAGAATGAATTACTTAAACATGTTTTACTTATGTATTGCTCATACATGTTATATTGTCATAAGTATGCCTACAGCCTATTGTTATACATTTTAATTATGATGCTTAATTCTTGTTTACATTGCATCCTACATACTTAGTACATTCAAATGTACTAATGCATACTCTATGCCTACATGATGTAACCATGTAGGAATCGGTGTCCAAGTTGATCATCCTCCTCCTTCACTTAGCTAGTTTAGTACTATTCAAGCTAGTTGGTGAGTCCTCCACTTCAGGGACCTTAGTCTATGATTCTCCTATTATGTATTGAAACATTCTTCTTTATTGTCTACTTTGACTATGAGGGTGAGCCCGGCTACTTTGTCTTGGCCCCCACTCTTATCTATGTATAGAAGTCTTTGTTGGACATGTTATGTATCTATGCTAAAAGCCTTGACTCTATTATTCTTGATGTCTATGATATGAGTTTGTCTCTTTTCTCTTAATTATGATGTTGTGCAAGCTTTTCCTATTCCTGTTACCCCTATTCTTATTCCTTTATGTTGTATCTATTGCTTTCGCATCCAAGGATATGTAATGATGTTCCAACAGACTTGCTTGGGGTCCCTTTGGGTTCCCCTTGCACCGTTTTACATCTATGCCCTAGGCTTGGGTCGTGACAAACTTGGTATCAGAGCACTTGGCTAATAGATCCTCAGAGTCCAACACACATTTCATGGTTTGAAGCACACCATGACTATGAATAGGAGGCTCTGAGACGTTTTAGGAAATATTTCCCTTTTTTATGTTTTAAGTTGTTCTATAGAGTTGTGGTAAGTTTTTCCCCCAATGATTTATTTTTGCTATGCTAGAGCATGCCTAACACTCGAGTACAAAGGGCCCAAACTCCCAAGGAGTAACCTAACAATGGTGAGCTCCAGGATGCTCTCACTATGCTTGCCCATGTTGTAGCCAACCAAGTCAATCAAGGGGCCCAAGAATCTCATGCTACTACCTTGGGAGCTAGGGTAAGAGACTTCATGAGGATGAATCCTCCGATTTCTATGGGTCAAAGGTGGATGAAGGTCCACAAGAGTTCATTGATGAGGTTTACAAAATCTTAAACATTATGGGTGTTAGGCCGAATAAAAAGGTGGAGTTGGCGGTGTACCAACTTAAAAGGTAGCCCAAATATGGTATGATCAATGGAAAGGAGAGAAGGGGGTTGGTAATGTGGGCTTTGGGAGGAGTTCCAATTGTTTTCCTTAATTGGTTTTTTCCTCTTGAGCTTAGGACGCTAAGTTGGTGGAGTGTATGAACTCAAAACAAGGCACAATAAGTGTGAGGGAGTATGCCCTCAACTTTTAACGTATGCTTATCATTTGGTGGCCGATCCTAGATCTAGGATGAATAAGTTTGTGATGGGGGTCTCTGACTTGGTAAGTGAAGAATCTCAGTCCGCCATGCTAATTAGTGATATGGACTTATCTCAGTTTATGAACTATGCCGAGCAAATGGAGGCAGAAAATTTAAAGAAGAGAAAGGGGAATGAGGCTAAGAGGGCCCGTCTTTGGGGTAAGTTCCAAAAGGGTGGTCGGTTCCATCAAGGCCAAGGGTCTCACCATGCTACTAATAGAGGGTTTTCCAGTGACCTCCCTAGGCCTCAAGGTATTTGTGTTGTGTCTCCCATTGATATGTGTCTTAAATATGGAGAGGTTCATAAAGGCATATGTTTGATAGGTTCTAATGCTTGCTATTAATGTGGGGAGCTTGGTCACAAGAGGTAGATTGTCCAAGACACTGTGGCAAGGGCCAGGGTGCAAATGCAGTTCCATTAGGTAGAGGTGGTCCTCAAGGTGGTTCCCCAAGGCACAACCTGTTTTATGCACTATATGGGAGGCAAGTGATTAGTGAGGTCCTCGATGCTGTTACCAGTATGTTGAAAATCTTTGATTTTGATATGTTTGCTTTGATTGATCTGTGTGCCACTCTTTACTTTGTTACCCTTTTTGTTGCTAAAACGTTCCATGTTGTCCCCAAGTTGTTGCATGAGTCATATGAAGTGTCTACTCCTATTGGTGCCTCTATTGTTGTAGGAAAGTGTATAGAAGTTGTCCTATCTACATATTGCATAAGTTGTTGCCTTGTGATCTTGTTGAATTAGACATGGTAGATTTTGATGTTATTCTTAAGATGAATTGGTTGCATATCCACTATGCATCTAATGATTATAGAATTAGTAGAGTCAAGTTTCAATTTCCTAATGAACCTATCCTTGAATGGGAAAGCCAAGATCTGGTGGTTAAGGGTAGATTCATTTCATGCATTAAAGCCCATAAGTTGATTTCTAGAGGATGTTTGTATCATATTATGAGGGTTAAAGTTGTGGAGTCCAAAGTCCCTTCCATTGAGTCGGTCCCCATTGTAAATGAGTTTCTTGATATCTTCCCAAATGACCTTCCTAGTGTCCCTTCCAAAAGGGAGATAGATTTCAGCATAGATCTCCTTTCTGATACTCAACCTATCTCCATTCCCCCTTACCATATGGCCCTGATGGAGTTGAAAGGAGTTAAAGGAGCAATTGAAAGATTTATTGGAAAAGGGATTTACTAGACCTAGTCAATCACCTTGGGCTGCTCTAGTGTTGTTTGTGAAAAACAAGGATGGGTCACTTAGAATGTCCATTGATTACCGAACTCAATAGTGTCACTATAAAGAATAGATATCCTCTTCCAAGGACAGATGACTTATTTGTCCAATTGCAAAGGGCTACCTTCTTCTTTAAGATTGATCTTTGGTTCGGATATCATTAAGTGAGGGTGAGGCAGTGTGATATCCTAAGACGACCTTCCAGATTAGATGTGAGCATTATGAGTTTGTTGTGATGTCTTTTGGGTTGACTAATGCACCGACCATCTTCATAGATCGAATGAATAGGGTATTCAAACCTTACCATGATTCCTTTGTTGTGGTCTTCATTGATGATATATTGATCCATTCACATAGTAGGGAGGAACATATGGGTTATTTGAGGGTTGTGTTGTAAAGGTTGAGGGAGGAGAAATTATATGCCAAATATGACAAGTGTGAGTTTTGGTTGAAGGAGGTTGCATTCTTGGGTCATGTGGTATAAGGGGATGGTATAAAGGTGGATCCTAAGAAAATCGGTGTGATTAGAAATTGGCCTAGACCATTGACCCCGTCGGATATTAAGAGCTTCTTAGGCTTTGCGGGTTACTATAGAAGATTTGTGAATGGTTTCTCCTCCATTGCTTCTTCTATGACCAAATTGACTCAAAATAAGGTTAAATTTGTGTGGACCAATAAATGTGAGAGAAGCTTCCAAACATTGAAGGATAGGCTTGTGTTCACTTCGATATTTTCACTACTAGGTAGGCTTGAGGGTTTTGTTGTATATTGTGATGTATCTAGAGCTTGTTTGGTTATGTGCTAATACAAAATGGTAAGGTCATAGCTTATGCTTCTAGACAACTCAAGGTTCATGAAAGAAACTACCCTACCTATTTAAAGTTAGCCACCATTGTGTTTGCATTAAAGATTTGGCATCATTACTTGTATGAGGTGCATGTTGATGTCTTCACTGATCATAAGAACCTTTAATATGTCTTCACCCAAAAAGATCTCAAGTTAAGACAAAGAAGGTTGCTAGAACTTCTCAAAGATTATAATATGAGTGTGCATATCATTCGAGTAACGAAAATATGGTGGTGAATGCTTTGAATCGATTATCCATGGCTAGCCTAACTCATATTGATGGTGGTGACAGGGAAATGGCTAGAGAGGTGCATAGATTGGCTAGGTTGGGGGTTAAGTAGGAGGATGTGGGTGATAGTGTTGTTGTTATTGATGGTTACAAATCTTCCTTGTTTGACGACGTGATAGCAAAACAAGATCTTAACTCCTCCTTGCTTGAATTGAAGGCCTTGGTGAAAGAAGGCAAAGTAGAGGTCTTCTCACAAGGGTGAGATAGTGCTCTTAGGTACCAAGGTAGGTTATATGTCTTGTGTTGATAGTTTGGGGGAGAAACTTCTTGTTGAGGCCCATTATTCTCCTTATTCTATCCACCCCAGTTCTACCAAAATGTATAGAGACTTGAGGGTTGTGTATCAGTGGGGAGGCATGAAAAGGGACATTGCCAAATTCATTTCTGGTTGCCATAGTTGTCAACAAGTTAAAGCCAAACATCAAAGGCCGGGTGGCCTAACCCAAGACATAGAGACTCCCACTTGGAAGTAGGAGGTGATTAATATGTACTTTGTGGTTGGGTTTCTAAGACTAGGAAAGGTTTAGATTCCATTTGGGTGATGGTTGATAGGAGGATGAAATCAGCTCACTTTCTATCGGTTAAGACCATATATGGGGCGAAGAGTATGCAAGGTTGTACATCTATGAGTTAGTAAGGTTTCATTAGATTCGTTTGTCCATCATGTCGGATCATGGTTCACAATTCACTTCACACTTTTGGGGTTTTCAAAGGGGTTTTGGTATAAAAGTTCACCTTAGTACGAACTTTCATCCTAAAACAGATGGCCAAGCCGAAAGGACAATTCAAACCCTTGAGGACATTCTACAGGCTTGTGTATTGGAGTTTAGGGTCAGTTGGGATAACCATCTTCCTGTGATTGAGTTTGCCTACAATAATAGCTATCATTATAGTATCAGTATGGCTCTTTTTGAGGCTCTTTATGGGAGACATTGTAGATCATCGATCGATTGGTTTGAGATTGGAGAGGTGGCCTTATTGGGACCATATCTAGGTATAGAGGCCCTTTGAGAAGGTAAGAATGATCAGGGAAAGGTTAGAATAGCCCAAAGTTGTCAAAAATCTTATGCTGATGTGAGAAGAAAAGACCTTGAATTCTAAGTGGGTGGGTTTATTTGAAAGTTTCTCCAATGAAAGGTGTGATCCATTTTGGTAAAAAGAAAAAGTTGAGTCCAAGATATGTTGATCCTTGTGAGGTCTTGAGGAGGGTTGGCAATGTAGCTTATGAATTGAAGTTACCTAGTGAAATGGATTTGGTTCATCCGGTGTTCCATATATCAATGTTGAGGATATGTGTTGGTGATCCTAATGTTATTGTGTCTCTTGATCTTATGGGTGTTGTTGAGGATAACTTGACTTATGAGGAGGTTCTGGTTCAGATCCTAGATAGGCAAATGAAGAGATTAAGGAACAAGGAGGTGGCATCTATTAAGGTCCTTTGGAGGAACCAACAAATCAAAAGTGCTACTTGGGAGGCCGAAGTGGACATGCAAAAATGGTATCCTTATCTTTTCTACTCCACTCAAGCCTAAGGTACTAATTCTATGTCCCCTATGTGATTTCAAGTCTTATGTTTCAGCCCCTATGTCATTCATATGCATTCATGTATATGTTGGCAAGTTTATGATGATTTTACACTTACACTGAGATTTTAAAAATGGTGTTTTAAATGTAATGTTGCACTTTAGTTGGGGCTAGTTTGTTTATGATCATTCTTGTCTTGTACGTCTCTTTTACATTTGGGGGCGAATGTTCCCAAGGGAGAGATATTGAAATGACCCCAAAAACTTCCCGAAAACGTGCCTCGGAATGCCTAAAATTTTAATTATTACATATCTTAAAATTCATTCATTATTTCGAGAATCCGACTTCATATTCATAATCAGGGGGACAAAATTAGGTGAAGAAGGGTCTAACTCCGATTTAAGAGCGAAATATTAGCAATTTGAATTTTCATAATTTTCTTATCCAAAATAGATCCGCGAAAGCACCGCAACACACAACTTTCGCGAACATATGTTATTTTGGCCTTGGCGATAGGTATAGATCGCAAACCAAATACGGATCTATATATTTTGTTGCCAGTGGTTTCTATCTTGGTCCAAGATTTTTGTGTCTTGGGCCTAAGTGTTCCCAAACATATTTTTACCTATAATTAGCTAAATTTCACCCTCATATTATCCTTGACATTTCCCAACACATGTACTTTGTTCTATACAAGCATGTTTTACTTTGAGCATTGATCATGTATGTCATGTTGTTATAGTACTTCCTATTGCCTATGTATTTGAATTTTGACTATGTTGCTTATCTCTTATGGCATTGTATCCTACATACTTAGTACATTCAAATGACTGACGCATACTCTATGCTCATATGATGTTACCATATAGGAACCTGAGCTCTATTTGTCATCCTCCTTTTCCACGTGGCTAGTACTATCTCTTAAGGCTAGTTTGGTGAGTCCTCAACTCCGAGGATAATAGCTATTGATCCTGTGCTACTTGAAGACTCTTTTCTTTGTTTAGATGCTTATGGCTATGAGGGTGAGCCAGGAAAGTTATCTTGGCCCATGCCCAATCTATGTTAGAAGTGTTGTTGGACAAGTTATATATCTATGCTTTGAGCTTTGACTCTTTTGATGATTTATGCTATGAAAGATGTCCCTTAGTCCCTTTATCTCTACTTATATTCTCTTATTATTTTTTAATTACTTCGCGACCATGGATGTGTAAATGATATACTAAGATACTTGCTTAGAGTTCCTTTGGGTTTCCATTCGCCATGTCACGTCTAGGCCCTAGGCTTGGGTCGTGACAAGTTTAAGATAGGGCATTTTCCAAAGTCCATTAATTCATCCAATTAGAAGGCAAGACCTATTTATTTGAACACAATTTTCATGATTGACCAAAGTATACCATTTGGATAAAGATTTAACAAGACCCATTTAAGAAATTATCAACCCAAAGTAGTAATATGATGGGTTCATAAATACTAGCTCATTTCATGTATTTCAAATTTAATAAATAATATTTTCTAACATGAATCATGTATGTAATTAGGAATAGGAAGTACCAACAATAAAAACAAACATTGAAATTCAAAGACTTAGTCGGAAGGGTTTTGGACTCCATGGGTGGATGGACCCATGGATGAAGAAACCAACACCTCGTAGAGAAAAATAAACAATAAGGCTGAAGAAAATCTTGAATTGGGTGAAGTGCTTGAAAGAAATTGGGGCTTGTTCTTCAATGGAAAATTTGAGTATTCTTCCTTCAAAGAAATATTTTAAATGGGTAAAGGTGAAGGTTATTAGGGAATGAAAATAGGCTTAGGAGGGTGTCTTTAGATTAAATGGGTCGTCTTCATTGAACCATTCGGTGGTCTCATCATTCAACCATTCTGTGGCATGCCAAATTAGACCCTTTAACCGCCTTTTTTGATAGTTTCTGATGCTTCTTAGAGCCATTCGACAGTCAAATCGATGGATAGCCAAATGCATTTGATGGTCAAATTGATCGTCACCCATTTTCATAGTCCACTACTAAAAGCACTGGTAAAAAGTGATGGAAGAAAAAGCAATGGCCTGCAACTCTGATAAAAAGCGACGGACATTGAGACATTGTCCGTTGCTTTCTTTAATTTTTGTTTTTTTTAATTTTTAATTACAAAAAGCAACAGACTATGGCTATAAGTCTATCACTTTTTTGGCCGATTTTTCACCAAAATTATTTTTAATAAGTAAATAATTATTTAATTAAAAAAGTGATGTTGTTCGTCGCTTCTTTGATTTTTTTAAATACTTTTTATAAAAAAAGTTCATTTTATAATTTATGTGAACTTTAATTTTTTTTTTAAAAAAAGCAACTGACTACGTCGCTTCGTCCGTCATTTTTTTAGTCAATTTTTTTTATATGGAGTGACAGACTAAGCGATATAGTCTACCGCTCCTTCTTTCATATGATAACAGATTCAGCCTAATTTTCCCCTCTCATAAGGTTATTTTCTCAATTTAAAAACCCTTCCCTCCCCTATTTCTCCGATGGCCCACCTCCGACGCCGTCCCCCCTTCTCCATCACCCTAAGGTTGTAATTTTCTTCTACTTCTTGCTCTATTTTAGTGTTTTAATTTTTTTGTTCTTTAGAATTTTTGAATTTTTAACTTTTTAGCTAGTGTATTTCACTTATCTTGTTGATATTATGATATTACAATATTTATTTTGTGTATTTCATTGTGAATATGTTAATGAAATTGTTGTTTTGCTTTTATGGCTATACTTTATATTTTAGTTTTTAAAATTAGATTATTAATTGGCTACTTTTGTGTTAGAATACTATTCTTATGAAGTTATAATGGTATTAGCATAGTTAATTTGTATATTTTCTGTGAATTAGTGAATAAATATTTTAGGATTTTAGTTTGAATTTAGGATTTTTTGAATGAAATTGTAAATAGGTATTTTTTTTTTTAGTTGGAATTGAATTGTTCTTGAAGTTAGAATGTTCTTTACATAGTTTGTTCGTATATTTAATTATGAATTAGTAAATTAAGATTTTAGGGCTTTAATTTGAATTGAATTTTTTGAATTAGATTGTGTATTGAGCTAGTGTTTTTCAGTTGGAATGTAAGTGTTATATTGAAGTTGAACTTTAAGGTGAACTTTGAACTTGAATATAATATAGAACTTAAATTTTAGTATTTGTTCAACTAAACTTTAAAAAGTAGTTTTTAAGAAGAACTTGGATTTAATTTAGAACTTGAACTTTAAGTTATGGATTTTGATTAGATATAATTTAACCTTGAACTTTAGGATTTGTTATGTTGAACTTTAGTGGTTTTTAACTTGAACTTAGATTTAATTTTGAATTTGAATTTTACGTTGTGAACTTTGAAGTTGAATATAAATAAAAATTTTAAACTTTAGGATTTCTTAAGTTGAACTTTAGGATTATTTTTAAGTTGAACTAAGATTTAATAATTTCATTAGAACTTGAATTTAGGATTTTAGAACTTGATCTTTATTTCTGAACTTTGAACTTGTATATAATGTAGAACTTGAATTTTAGGATTTGTTAAGTTGAACATTAGTAGTGTTTAACTTAAACTTAGAGTCCCCGTCTACACTTTATTAAAAATTTTATTAAAAAAATTGCGCGGACATTGGAACCCTATCCATCGCTTTTTCTGTAGTGCTTTTGACAATAGAAACCTGTAATTTCTGTTTACCCTTGTATTTAAAAATATAATTCAATTTCTTTCAACACAAGCTATCTAATACAAGCAAAAACAATTGCAACATACAAAATATGTAATACCAACCACAATTAAACATTCAAAAAAATTAAAATCCATAATTTATACAACAACAACGTCTGGTGAGGGTAGAATGTACAGAAACCTTATCATTACCTCATAGAAGTAGAGAGGTTGTTTTTTGGGAATCCTCATCTCAAGAACCCATAAGTATAATAAAGTAGATATGACAACAAGGAAAGAAAGGAAATAGAAAGGTGACTAAAAATAAAAAGCACATAACAATATGTAAGTACGATAAAAATTAATACACATGCAACAGATAGTGACAAATATGATAAAAACATCACTTTTCCTGCTACCCTAGTATACCCAAGTCCACACATCCACCTAACCTTACCAACCAATTAGTTTGGTACTCTAATTCGCGACCTCCACTCCTTTCTATCTAAGGTCATGTCCTCGATGATATCAAGTATTTTCATACTTATCTGATAACCTCCCCCCAATACTTTTTCTATTTGCTTCTACCAATAATGTTTTAAATTCTTTCATAATTTATCAAAACATTCTAAATTGTCTAAAACTGAAACAAAAGGGAACCTAAGAACTATGTTCAACAAACTGGTCACACTCATCAAATTCAACAAGAGTGAAAGGCTACAGCGAAGGCCGACGGGCGTGGTTGAGAACTTGTTCTTTGATTTGTGTAACTTATTTATTCATAGACCCTTTTAACTTAACCCTCCTAGCCTCAGATGTTGTAAATGCGCCTGTATGTTGTTTTGTTTTTTGAGACATGGCAGCCATCTGAATTCAGTTAGGGGCCTTGGCCTGACTTGATGATCCAATGCCTTATAAATCTGATTGGAGTTGTTGATGTCATTCCTAGAGTCCATCTCATAGATATGACCTTTTTGGCTCCTACCAACTACTGTTTCAGTATAAATTTGAGTGGACTATTCAAGTGTAAATTGGACATCATCTCCAAGTTCATGAACATACTGCTAGTAGCCTTGCTGCATATTAAAAGAATAATTCAAAGTTCAAATCAGTACTTAATATATATATATATATATAAGTTGTGTTAAAAATCTTACATGGGCTCGTCCGGCCCTTTCTTCCACCCACACTTCAAGCTCCAACTCATCATCCTTCTTTCTGACATGAGTCTTCTTAAAAACCTTATGCAGAAATGGAACATGCCCCAATTCTTTCTCCTATAAATAATTAATAATATAATTAATAAAATAATATTTAATCAAATAATGT
>JAOTQJ010186860.1:0-22175 GCA_025642045.1 Solanum sejunctum | reverse complement strand
TACATCACCCCAACGCCCAATGCAAACCCCCAACGCTAAAACATAACATTATACCTTCGACGGGACTCCAATTCAAGTTACCGTTCATGTAATCTTTTGAATAGTTTTCTAAAACTTCTTTCACCCCATAAAGACTATTTCCATGAAAAGTAAACACAAATATATTACAACAATTCAATATATAGCCATATACAATTTTGTTCCCAATTCAACCACAAATTCGAAATCTGTAATTCCATTAACAACTAATCCTATTGTGGTGTTTTATCTTTATTTTAACACATTCCTAACACGTTCACAACCTTTAATTAACATAAATTAATATAAAAATTAACATACCTTTCAATCCTTCACTATACCCAAACCCTTCGTAGCCGCTAAACCACGCGCTTTCTTGACCAACCAATACCACCACGCTACTTAAGGGATTCAATATGCTAAGTTTGAAGTGTTAAATAATCGAAAACACAAAAAAATGGAATTTATTTTGGGATTACTGTAGCAACCCGAGAGCTACAACTATGGCTTTAATTGTTTGCTCAAATTTTTCTAAGTATGGAACATTGTTGATCTTGTGCAAGAGATATGCTTGTATATATAGACAATAAGTATACCACTTGGATCAATCAAAAGCTTACATATATATTTTGACCCCACCTCAAATTATCCTTAGGGACCAAACTTAAAAGGAATGTTGCATTCGGTCCCAAACTTTATTAAATCGAACCAATTAAGGACTTTCGGGGTTTAAGTTAAGTTTTGGGTTCTAACAGCAAACCCAAAAGGAATATACATATATATGTCCTCAAGAAGATCACCATTAAGAAAGACATTATGGACATCTATTTCATAGATGCACCAACCTTTGAAAGCACCTAGAGCCACAACTGATCTGACTATAACTATTTTGGCAATAGGGCTGAAGGTCTCACCATAATCCAGGACCTCTTATAGGCTGAAACTTTTAGCTACCAGCCTACCCTTAAGTCTTTCAATCTGTCCAGTTCTTTCAATCTCTCAAGTAGACTTGTAATTCACCTTATACACCCATTTGCAGCCAATTGGTTTCTTTTTAGGAGGGACGTCAACTATACTCCAAGTGCCATCCTTTTTTGGAGCTGCAATTTCCAGTTACATAGCATCAACCCACTCAGGATCAAGTGCAGCCTCATCATAAGAGAAAGGTTCTGAGACAGTTGAATAGGTTGATAAGGCATGAAGATGTTATGGATTCAACTAGTTATAAGACATGTAGTTGGATAGAGGGAAGGTACAAGTATGGCTTTTAGACAAAGTAACAAAGTCATGAATCCATAAGGGTGGTTTGCTTTGCCTGGAGGACTTTCTGAGAGACACTTGTGGTGGAACATCAGTAAGTGGACTAGTGGGATTGTCAAGGTTCGTTCTTATAGTTGAGATAGTGGAGTGATTAGAGGTTCAAATGAAGTAATTAGAGAAGAGTTATCATTTATAGGAATGGAGGTACTGTACAAGTAGAAGGAAAATGATAGTCTGGACATACTAGAGTTAAAACAGGAAAAATAGGATCAGGTGAGGTTTTGAGATCTTTAAAAGGAAATACATCTTCTTCGAACACTATAATTTTATTAACAAAGAGAGATTTAAAGTGTAGGTCATAAAGAATATAACATTTTTGAGAAAGAGAGCAGCCCATCATAACAGCTAAGATGGCTCTAGGTGAGAATTTGTCTATTATATTTTGAAAAGTAGCATAACACAGATAGTTAAAGGCTTTGATACGTGATAATGACAAAGGATGTGAGTAAAGAGCTTCAAAGGGAGTTCTGTAGCTGAGAAGCTTAGAGGGAAGTCTATTAAGGAGGTATACAATAGTAGAGACACATTCACCCCAAAATCTCAAGGGAACTTATGCTTGAAACTTGAGGGATCTAGCCATCTGTAGAATACTTCCGTGCTTTCTTTTAGCAAAACCATTTGTTGTGCATATACACACAAGTACTCTAATGAAAAGTACCAAGAGTAGCTAAAAACGACTGGAATTCATGATTGACAAACTCACTACCATTATCAGTTCTCAAAGTTTTAACTTTTGTTGGGAATATGTTTTGAATTTGAAATAGGAAAATTTCTTACTAGCACAATTGTATTAGTTTTAGAGGACATAAGAAAGATCTAGGTAAAGCTAGAAATGTCATCTCCAAGAGTAAAAAAAAAAACTTCATTACTATGAGTAGGAACTCTATATGGTCCCCAAATATCACAATGTACCAATTCAAATACAGACTTAGAGGTAGAGGTGAGAAAATTAAGTCTAACCCATCCAGCCTGACCCAACCCTTTGAAGTTTTAACTCGCCCAATTATTAGCTCAATCCATCTCAACCCAACCCATTTCAACCCATTTAAAATTGGGTTGATATGCAGCCAAAATTAACTCAAAAAAGATCTTTTTAAAATACTTTCAAAATACTTTTTTTGATTTGATATGTTTTATTGTAACGACCCCAAAAAGTGCCCAAAAATGTGCCTTAGAAGTGCCCAGAATTGTAATTTCTGTATATCTAAAAATTTGTGGGTTACTTCAAAAGTCTGACTTCATAATCTTGTTCAGGGGGCAAAACATAGTGGGGAATGGGTCTAACCCAAATTTTAGAGCAATCGTAGCAAAATCCAAAATTTTAAAGTGTCAAATTTCAGTGGTAGTGTGCATTTTTGGTGTGACACACTTCTATGCTATTTTAGTACAGTTTTTGTTGTCCGATCCAAGGCCTTAGGGTCTTGGATCTAAACCTTCCCACATGTGAAAATAGCTATACTTAGCTATGTTTTTCTTTCATATCATACAAGTCATTCCCCAATACTGACTCAAACATTTAGGCTTATTTTTCTCCTAAATTTCAAGTGCTAAAACCCTCTCCGGATGTTAAGAAATTCATCCAAGCTTTAAGTATCCATCTCCAATCTTCAATAACTTCATCTCCAAAGCTAAGGTATGTGGGTTTCTTTCATGTGTTCCTTTCACCCATGATGCCCCCAAGTTTTCTTTTCTTACAAATTATATGATTTAAAGTTGATTTATTCATGGGTCTTGTTTATTATGAAATTCACTGCACACTATTTTGTGGTTTATGAAATTGTGACTAATTTACTATGTTTTGGGCTATGAATCTTTGTTCTATCTTGATATTTGATGAAGTATTTTGATGTATATTTCTTGAGAATGTTACCAAGTATCTATTTATAGTTTTACATTTAATTTTCTAGCATGATAACACTCTTGAATTGCATGGTTTTACACTAGCATTAAACAGTCGCCAAGTGTTTGATAAAATGCCTTATTAAGGATTCTTTAAGTTTTGATGATCTATTGGTTGAGTTTTCATTCAAGTGACTCTATAATGATTATGAGCTTTCCAAAAATGTGTTTAAATCATGAAAATGTTGATGATGTTGTAGGGCTGGATTAAGCCCCTTTCTTAAGATTATACCTTTTAGGAGCCTTTGATGTTGGTATTAACTAAAGAGTAATGTTGATGATGACACATTCTTATGATTGAAGTTGGGCTCATTGTTTGAGGTCAATGATGTTGAGAGCTACTCGTCCCATGACTCTATGTTTATTGCAAGTTATTACAATATGTTATCTTATATATTCCATGGGATTAGACTTAGCACCGAGTGCACTAAAGGCAAGTTCCCAAGTCCTAGAACTATGTGCCACCATAGGTGAAGGGATTAGAGGCGAGTCTCCAAATCTCTAAGAGGCAAGTACCCAAGTATAAGAACTAGAGGTAAGTACCCTATTCACATAAGACTTAGTGGATCCACTTAGGCATTTGGAGGTTCACCTTACAAGTAACTTCCCCCTTTCTTCCACTGTAGGGTTGACATATGAATTCCAATTATAGCTCACTTGGTCTTATTTCATATCGGTTGGGGTTTCTTCCTACACTATGTATTATGAACTATGCAAGTTAATTTGGATTGTAAGCATGGTTTTACTTCAAACATTGTCCATAGATGTCATACTATTAGTATGTTATTCATTGCTTTTCATTATGCACTTTGTTTATGATGCCTATCTATTGTTGCATTGCATCCTACATACTTAGTACATTCAAATGTACTAAGGCATACTCTATGCCTATATGATGTCACCATGTAGGAACTGAAGCACCATTTGATCATTTTCCTCCTCCACGTGGCTAACATGATTCTCTCTCAAGCTTGTTGGTGAGTCCTCCATTCGTGGGATATTGCTTATGATCTATTGCTTTGTACTAAACCTATATTTCCTTTATTTATATATTGACCATGACAGTGAGCCCAATTGTTTGTCATGGCTCCTACTCTTATCTATGTAGTAGAGGTATTCTTGGACATATTATGTATCTATGCTATGAGCCTTGACTATCTTGTTTCTTGATATTATGATATGGAAGTTTACCCTTAGTCTCAATTTTTTTGTTTATGCTTATCTCTCATTGTCATTTTAATTGCTTCCGCAACCAAGGATGTATAATAATAAGCTATGAGGCTTGTTTTGGGTTTCTTCAGGTTCCCCATTTGGCGGTCACGTGTAGGCCTTAGGCTTAGGTCATGACAAAGATGGTATCAGAGCACTAGGTTGTTAGATCCTCAAAGTCCAACACACCGCCTTAATTAAAATCTTATTCATGGTTGTGTTGTGCACCACAACTGTGAATAGAAGGACATGAGACATTTTAGAAAATGTTTCCCTTCTTCATATTCTATGTCGTGATGTAGAGTTGAAGTAAGTTTTTCCTCCATAACGATTGTTCTTTTTTATGCAAGATCATGCCTAACACAAGAGAAAAAAGAGCCCGCTCTCCCAAAGAACATCTGACTCATGGAAAATTCTGGGATGCACTTACTATGTTAGCTCAAGTTATGGCTAATCAAGCCAACCGAGGGACCCAAACCCCTCATGCTTCTACTTTGGCATCTTGAGTAAGAGACTTTATGAGGATGAATCCGCCAAAATTCTATGGATCTAAGGTAGATGAGGACCCTCAAGAGTTCATCGATGAGGTCTACAAGGTATTGACTATCATGGGAGTTAGATCAGAGGAAAAAGCAGAGTTGGTGGCTTACCAACTCAAAAGTGTAGTACAAATATGGTTTAATCAATGCAAGAAAGAGAAGGGGCTAGATAATATGGTTCTATGGGAGGAGTTCAAGGTGGCTTTTCTTGATCAGTTCTTCCTTTTTGAGCTTAGAGAAGCTAAATTGGTGGAGTTCATAAACTTGAAACAAGGATCTTTGAGTGTGAGGGAGTATGCCCTCAAGTTCAATTAAATTTCAAAATATTCCCCGCAATTGGTGAATGATCTAAGGTCTAGGATAAGTAAATTCCTGAAGGGAGTATCTGGCTTGGTGAGTAAGGAGTGATGGTCCAATATGTTGATTAGTGATATGTATTTGTCCCCCCTTAAGATTTATGTCGAACAACTTGATAAATATAAGCTTAAAAAGAGGAGAAGTGAGGGGTCCAAGAGGGCTTGATTGATGGTAGCTTCTGAGGTCAAGAGTGCGACAATGCTCCAAACAAGAGGGTTTCAAAGGAGGGTTGGCCAACCCCTAATATCAAGGTGAAGGTGTTGGTGGGCAAGCTCCTCGTACAAGTGACAAGTTTGGGAGGTACCACTGGGGATATTGCTTAGTCGGTTCAGGTGTGTGTTTTGGATTTGATATAATGGATCCTAAGTGAGGCATTGTCCGTGAGTCCTTAAATATCATAAGGATAGTCGTCAATGTTCTCAACCATACCCCTCTAGGGGTCACTAGACTTAACTTAGTGCTTCACGGGTTAGTTAAAGGTTTTGATTTTTATTGATCCGAGTTACTCTATAACTTGCATTATTCCATTTTGGTTGCTTATAGTCATGTTGTGTGCCCCAAGTTATTATGTGAACCTTTGGTGTCTACCTATTATTGAGTATATTGTTGCTAAGAATGTTCATTGGTGTTATTCGGTGTTTATCTTGCCTTAGGTCTTGCCTTGTGACTTGTTGGAGTTGATGTGGTAGAATTAATGTCATGCTTGGGGTAGATAAGTTGCTGCCTATTATATCCCCATAGAGAGTAAAACCCGTAGAGTTAGAATTTGACTCCCTATGAACCCTGTCTCTGGGTAAGAGGTTGTCAAGTGCTAGCAAAGGTGGTAGGTCCATTCTTGTCCTAAAGTCCAATTGATCTCTAAGGGTTGCCCAATGTTCTTATTCGGTAGGGTCTTAACTTGTGTTCTTGGTTAGAATTAGGTTGTTGGATTAGAGGTTTTGAGGTGGTTTGGCTTCTTTCATATCTTATTTCTAATAAGTGTAGAACCGTAAGGTTGTAACATGATGGTTAAGGATGGTCAATTTATGTGGCCAACTACAATAGGCTAGTCATTTCTCTAAGCTTGACCTTGGTTTCGGCTTTTATCTCTAAGTGAGGATGAAGGTAGGTGATATCTCTAAGTGTCTTTCCGGACTAGGAGTGAACATTGGAGTATTGTTGGAGTTGTTTGGTTGACTTATGCATCGACTATGTTTATGGGTTTCTTGAATAGAGTCTTAAAACCTTACCTTGGATTGTTGCAGGTGGCCTCTAGTGGTAAAGTATTGATTTATTTAGAGCTTGTGAATCATTTGGGGGTAGTGTTGTAAGTCTGGAAGATGAGAAGTTGTTTGGTAGATATGATAGGTTTGAACAAAGCATAACAAGAAGGTGGTTGGAATACCTTAAGGATCATGACATGAGTGTGCATCATTTTCCCCGATAAGTCTAATGTTTCATTCGATGCTCTAAGTAGCCTAGCGTCTGTTGATGATGGTGGTAAGAGATGACTTGAGGGGTCCATCATTTGGATAGATTAGGGGATTAAGTTGGAAGAAGTTGTGCTTGGTGGTGTAGTATTCTTGATGGTTCCAAATCTTCTTTGGTTGGATAGTTCTAGTTAAGCATGACCTTGATTCCATCTTATTAGGGTTGGAAGTTTTGGGTGAAAAGATGGTAGACTGGAGGCTGTCTCCCAAGAGAGAGATGGTGCTTTATAGTACCAAGTGGACTAGGTGGTTTAAGGTTGAAAATTTTGTTACGATTGTGAGCCCTTGTAGGATGTAGAGAAGGGTTGGTAAGGTTGCTTAAGGATTGCAATTACCTAGGGATATGGTTAAGGTTTGTCCACTTTTCATGCTTTTGGGTTGAGGGAATATGTTGATGATTATATTATTATAGGACTCTTTGAGGTTGTCAGTGTTAGAGGGGAAAAGTTGGCTTAGGAGAAGGTCCTAGTCGAGGTAATGGATGGGAGGGATGAAGAAGTTGATTGATGAGGACGTAGTGTTCATCAAGGCCCATTGAGGAATTGCCAAGTCAATAGTGCCTCCCGGGGAGCCGGAGTGGGCATGGAAAAGCAATATCTGTACCTCTTTCATTCTATTCAAGCATATGATATCATGAAAACCCCTTTTTGTGATTTCATATCTCATGTTCCAGCCCCTAAGTCATTTGCATGCATTCATATTTATGTTGAAACATTTTATGGTGATTTTACACTTATGTTGAGATTTTTAAAATGGTGTTTTAAGTATGTTGTTCCATTCTTGTTGGGGATGGTCTCTTTATGATTGCTCTTCTCTTGTACTGTTTCTTTGACATTCGAGGATGAATGTTCCCAAGGGCGAGATATTGTAACAACCCTTAAAAGTGCCCAAAAAAGTGACTCGAAAGTGCCCGAAATCATAATTTCCATATATCCAAAAATCCATGCATTATTTCAAAAATCTGACTATATATTCTTGTTCATGGGGAAAAATTGTGTGGGTAGTGGGTCTAACCCAATTCTTAGAGCAATCATACCAAAATCTGAAATTTTAAAGTGGCAAATTCCAGTGTGTAGTGAGCGTTCTTAGTTCAACACGCCTCTGTGTTATTTTAGTCCAGTTTTTGTTGTCTGGCCCATGGCCTTTGGGTCTTGGGCCTAAACCTTCCCATACGTGAAGATACCTGTACTTAGCCATATTTTTCCTTCATGTTATGCAATCCATTCCCTAATACTCACGCAAACCCTTAGGATTATATTTCTCCCAAATTTCAAGTGCCAATACCCTCTACAAATCTTAAGGAATTCAACCAAGCTTCAAGTCTCTATCTCCAATCTTCATTAAGTTCATCTTCAAAGTTAAGGTGTGTGGGTTTCTTTCATGGGTACCATTATTCGCTAACTTCCAACTAGGTGGATAGCCTTTGACTTTGAGGCATTGCTCCTTGGTGTGTCCTCTATACCTGCACATTTCATAGATAATGAGACGTTTCTGAGTCTTTTGAGGCCTATTCTAACCTTCATCTTGTCCTCTATTAGGATTACCATCACCTCCTAGTTGACGCACAAAACTCATATTGCTTTGATTAGAACCACTACCTCCTTTTAGACTAAACAAGGCAACACTTTTCACAAGATTGGATAATCGACTATTATGATCAATTTGAGCTAAATTTCTTTGGCTCTCATGATCCACCATAAGTGAGAAAGTTTTATTTAACCTAGGGAGTGGTGTTTGCATCAGAACTTTGCCTCTTATTACTGAAAATGATTCATTTAATCCCATTAAAATACCCAGTATTCTCTAATTCTAACAAGGCTCCTTGAACTTCTTAGACTCAGCAAAAGAGCAACCTGGATAGAGCATGATCACATCAAGTTCATTCCACAATCCCTTAAGAGTATTATAATAGTCTGTGACTATCATGGTTCCCTAATTAAGGCTATGAATCTCCTTGTGAAGTTGGAACAAGTGTACACTATTGATTTTATCAAACCACTCTTTCAAATCACACCAAACTTCATGAGCATCACCACCGTACACTATACTACTAAGTAAACTAGGTCAAACGACATTCATTATCCAAGACAAAACAATAATATTCAATTTCTAACAAATATCAAACAACTAAAGTGCAATGCCAGATTTTAGAAAATTGCCATCAACAAAACCTAGTTAACTCTTTCCTAGAAGACCTATATAAATCTACTCAAGATTGCATAGTTCTAAAAGCTAGTAAGCTTAAGAGAGATTAGGCAACTACCTGGAGTATCATTTAGATGAAGATAGAAGTGATGATTATGATCTATCACTAGAGCTACATGAGCTGTTGTTCGTGTAGTATTTGAGTCGCGATTCATACCTTCAAATGGCCTAAAGCTAATTCAAGCTGTGTCTACCATTTTCTCAGCTTGGAACTTCAATCTCTAATCCAAATGCCAACTCTTGATTTAACTATCTTCATAATTGAACCTAAGCACTTGAATACTCCACTATACTAGATCTATCTTAGCTGAGAAAGGAAGCAGGCTCTGATAAAATGATGTTTCTATTAATGGAGCTTATAGATTAAGATGAAGAAGAAGAGCATAACTAGTAGGAGGAAGAAGAATGCATTAGAGCTAAGATAGACTGCTACATTGAGTTTATCAAAATGATCACTTATTGAACATTGTCTATTTAAAGATATTAGTTAATAGAATTCTCAATGTCTAATTAACTGATAAATAACTCCTCTAACTAGCTATGACAAAATTCTAACAATGGTAGCTTGTTAACTCTGTAGTATAGTTAACAGGGCCAAAATATCATACTAAGCTTTCAGTGACTACACAAGCACAAAGATAATTGACGACAGGGTCATAGTTACACATATACCCTATCACCAATGATAGGGTCATCACATTGACATAAAGAGGACGCAATGATAGATATAGAAGTCCCATCCTTATGATACCTCACCATAGCATATGGAGGGTGGATACACACTATCTCAAAAGGCCTTATCTTAGAGCTCTGTTGGGATGCAGTATTACACCAATTTTAGCCCATGGTAATAGAGTAAACCAAGTAGTAGGTGTTTCACTCTCAAAATAGCGAAGATACATCTATAAAAATTTGTTTAGCATCTCAATTTGACTATAAAATTGGGGATGCTAGGCCCAACTCATGGAAAGCTGTGTACACTAGAGTTTATGAAGTTCGTACCAAAATTCTGAGCGAAACAGTGGGTCCCAATCAAATATAATAGCAATAGGAGAACCATGAAGTCAAATAAACTCCTTAACAAGGACCTCAACAATCTTTTGGCTAGTAAAATTGGGCTGTAAGGCAACAAAGTGACTGTATTTGGACAATCAGTCCACAATTACCCAAATAACATTGGCATGTGGGAGGGTGTGGAAGACCTATGATGAAATCCTTCGAAATATCCAAAAAAAATGGCATTTTGAATTTGTATACTTCATTTGTTGACAAATGTGGCATTCTAAAACAAATTTTTTCACATCCGCATGCATAACAAGAAAAAGAAAATTAGATGAAATAAGAATGACCACTAACTTTAGAAGAGTGAAATTCTTCAAATAATAATGTGCAAAGTTTTTCATCAACAGGGACCAATATCCAATTACGAAATAGAAGAAGTCTCCCTTTAAAGAAAACAAGAGGCAAAGACTCTAGATTATGTTGCAACTATGATTGGAGAACCTATAGAGTTGAATCAGTCTTTCTGAATCACATAACTAGTTAATTAATGCAAGTTCAGTAATAGTGAAAGCTAATGATTGTAGCGAATGAACTCGAGATAAGGCATCTACTGTGATATTGAAACACAAAATGTTTATGCCTTATCAACCTATTCAACTATCTCTAAACCTTCCCCTTATAAGGCGGCTGCACTTGATCCACAGTGGGTTCATACTATGCAACTGGAAATTGCAGCTTTAAAAGCTAATGACACTTAAAGTATAGTTAACCTCCCTCCTGGAAAGAAACCAATTGGCTACAAATAGGTGTACAAGGTGAAGTACAAGTCTACTAGATAGATTGAATATCTTAAGGCTAGGCTGGTAGCTAAAGGTTTCAGCTAATAAGAGGGCCTAGATTATGGTGAGATCTTCAACCCTGTTGCTAAAATGGTTACAGTCAAATTTTGTGGCTCTAGCTGCTTCTAAAGGTTAGAGCATTTATAAAATGGATGTCCAGAATGCCTTTCTTAATGGCGATCTTCTTGAGGAGGTATACATTTCTATTCCTATTAGATTTTCTAGAAAAGAGGAGTATGGTTAGGTCAGTAAACTCCATAAGTCACAATGGACTCAAATGAGCTCCAAGATAGCGAAACCTAAAGTTAATAGGATCCTTGATCAAATTGGGATTTAAGCAAAGCCACTATGACTACTCATTATTCACCAGACATGGTGGGGTAACATCCTCATTTTATTGGTCTATGTTGTTGATCTTCTAATTATCAGAAGCAATCAAAGCTTTATAAGTGATACTAGAAGGTATCTTTAAAAATAGTTCAAGATGAAAGATCCAGGGAGTTCACGTTTTCTTGGGAAAAGAGGTTGGAAAATCAAGTAAAGGCATAGAAATGTCTCAAAGGAAATATGATCTAGAGTTGATAACTAAATATGGTCTAGGGGGATCTAAACCTTCTAGTACTCCACTAGAGCAAAATCAAAGCTAAAATTTGTGAAGTATAATGAAGCAGTATCATAGGAAAAGGAACCTAAAGATCAGAAACTACAGGATCCTGAAAGGTTTCAAAGACTAATAGGAAGACCATTAGACTTTATAATGACTAGACCTGATCTAGCCTTTGTTGTTCAAGCGTTGAGCCAATATATGTATTATCCTAAGGAATCACACACAAAACCTGCACTCAGAGTGGTAAGACACATAAAAGAAGCCCCAGGACTTTGTCTACTAATGACAACTGAAGAAACTAGTCAGCTGACTGCCTATTGTGATTCAGATTGGGGAGCTTGAAACAAGAAGGTCTGTCATTGGGTAAATACTTATGTTAGGTGGATCACTTATCTTTTGGAAGTCAAAGAAGCCAGAATCTATGTCCAGAAGTTTAGCTGAAGCTTAATTTAAAAGCATGGCAAACTGTGCTGCTGAAGTCACTTGGCTAGCAGGTTTGCTCATAGAACTAGGTGTTTAAATTGAGTTTCGAGTTAAGATGCACTGTGACAACAAAGCAGCAATTTAGATTGTTGCAAATCCAATATTCCATGGGAGAACTGAACATATTGACACAGATTGTCATTTTGTAAGAGAAAGATTCTCTCAAGGGATGATCATGACTAAGTTTCTCACTCAAAAGATCAACTAGCTGATATACTAACTAAGGCACTGGGTTGAGCACAACATCTCAGTTACTGAACAAAATTGGAGTCCAAAACCTGTTCTAACCATGAGCTTGAGGGGGGTTGTTAACTATACTACAAAGTTAACAAGCTACCATGGTTAGAATTTGTTACACGTAGTTATAGGAATTAGTTATCAGTTAGTTACACATTGAGAATTCTATTAACTAAAGTCTATAAATAGATAATGTACAATAAGTGATCAGTTTGATCAAATCAATGAAATAGTTCCTCTTAGCTCTAATGCATTCTTCTACTTCTTCTTCTTAGTTATTCTCTTCTTCGTCTGAATCTATAAGCTCCATTAGTAGAGTCATCAGGCCTATCGGCCAAAATTCATCTTGTATTTCATATCTCTATTATTCGTAAATGTTTTGGTTCTCCTATTCATTAGATTACTCCAATTGAGCTTTTGGATCAATCATCTTCTTGGGTTCTTCTCCCTAAAGATGTCATCTAGACCGGGACAATTTTATGGGGTGGTCACCAATTTCATTAATGCCTTATCAAGTGGATAGGTCTTCCATCAATAAAGGCTTCTTAGGAGGATTTTTGTCAAGACCCATGCCTAGGTCCTAAACGTGACACGGTGAATGGGGAACTGGAAGGGACCCCAACAAGCCTCTTAGCATATTGGCACACATCCTTGGTTGTGAAAGCATACAAAAGACATATACAAAAAAAGTAAGGGCAACGGGACTAGGGGAGAAACTTGCATAATCATTGAAGTCAAAAGTCAAGTGTCAAGATCATACATAGTACACACCTTGTCCAACATACACCTCTAAAACATAGAAAGAGCGGGGGCCAAAAAAATAAATCGGACTCACCCTCATAGACAAAGGTAACATAAGATAGTGTCTTAATACATAGATAATAAATAAATTACATAAACTAAAGTCCTTGAAGTGGAGGACTCACCCATAATATTGGATTAGCACAGCCTAGCCACGTGGAGGAGGAGGATGATCAACTTGGGCAGCGGTTTTTACATGGTGATATCATATAGGCAAGAGTATGCATTAGTACATTTGAATGTACTAAGTATGTGAGATGCAATGCAACAAAAGACAAGCTTCATAATCAACATGCAGAACGATAGACAATAGGCATAATATAGGAAGATGTCATCTATGATCAATACATAAGTAAAACTTGCTTACATAAATCATGATCATATAAAATATCATATGTGAAGATGAAACCAAGCTAGCTTTCCAAGTTATGAAGCCCTTGGTAGGTTGGTGACATTGCCACCCTATCACTTAGGTGAAGATGAGTTTAAACCCTCATTCTAGGTTAGGGACGATGCCAGTTCATCACCCTAGTGGAGATGCGTTTAACCCATCACTCTAGGTTAGTGATGATGCCACCCCATCACCCTGGTAGAGATGAGTTTTAACCCTCATTCTAGGTTACCTCGGCTCTTGTCCCGCTGGATTAGGCATGGTTTATGCAACACTTTATATAGGATTAATCATAACTCTAATGCAGTACCTTATGTAGGAATAATCATGTACATAAGCTCATTTCATCATCATAACATCATTCATCTCATATCTCATGCTTTGGACCTTTAATTCCTTAACAAAACATAACCAGACATTTTATCAAACACCTTGAGGGTGTGTAATAGGGGTAAAAGAGCATGTAATTTGGAGATGAAATCATTTCAAAAAATCAGTGATAAATCCTTTAATCAACACTTTTGAACACCCCCAAGACATTCATATCAAAACCCCTCATCAAAACCAACATTAGATCCAAGACTTTAAGATCAAAAAATGCTTAAAGAACCATACATTCATTGGTAAAATCACTGTACATTAAATTTCTCAATATTCCAGACCCACATGTAAAATCAACTTTAAATCATGAATTATTAAGTAAAACAGGGTTTAGGCACCATAGGTGGAAGGACCCAATGGTTCAATCCACATATCTTAGCTTTTGTAAAGTTATTAAAGAAGAATTTAATGGGATTTGAAGCTTGAATGAGGTCCTTGATGAAACCTTAATATTGGTCTTGAATTTGGGACTTGAATTTAGGGTTAGAAATGAGTCTAGGTGTTTGGCAAGTATTGGGGAATGTTTTGGGCTGATATGAGCGTGAAATAAAGCTAAGTATAGATGAAAATTCATTTGCGAAAACTTAGGTCCAACACTTCAAAAAATCTAGGCGAACTAGGAAAATACAGTGTAGGAAAACAAGATTCTGAGCACTTCTGAGGCACATTTTGGGGATCTTTTTGGGGTCGTTTCAATATCTCTCCCTTGGGAACATTCGTTCCAGAATGTAAAGGAGTTGTAAAAGGTAAGAATAATGATGATCAATCAGCCCCAACATGAATGCAACATTACATTTAAAACATCACTTCAAAGTCCCATTATTAGTGTAAAATCATCATAAATTGCAACTTAAACATGAATGCACATGAATGACATAGGGCTTAAATGTAAGATTTGGAGTCACTTAGGGGACTTCAAATTAGTACCTTAAGATTGAGTGGAGTGGAAGAGATAAGGGTACTGCTTTTGCATGTCCGCTTCGGCCTCTCAAGTAGCACTCTCGACTTGATGGTTCCTCCTGTGGACCTTAACGGATGTCACATCTTTATTCCTTAATCTCTTTACTTGCCTATCCAAGATCTGAACTGGAACCTCCTTATAAGTCAAGTTATCTTCAACAGCACCCACAACATCAGGAGGCACAATACCATTAGGATCACCAACACACTTTCTAAACATAGAAACATGGAATACCAGAAGGACCAAATTCATCTTATTAGGCAACCTCAACTCATAAGCCATCTTACCAATCCTCTTTATCACCTCATAAGGACAAATATACTGAGGAATCAATTTCCCTTTCTTACGAAAATGAATCACACCTTTCATTGGATAAACCTTCAAATAAACCCAATCATCCACTTGGAATTCTAGGTCTCTTCTTCTTACATCGGCATCAAATTTTTGATGACTTTGGGCTGCCCTCAACTTTTCCGTAATCATGTTAACCTTTTAAAGAGCATGCATAACTAGATCTATCCCTAATAAGGCCACCTCTCCAACCTCAAAACAACCTACCAGTGATCTACAATGTCTCCCATAAAGAGCTTCAAAAGGAACCATACCGATGCTAGATTGATAGCTATTGTTGTAAGCAAACTCAATCAATGGAAGATGATCATTCTAACTACCTTTAATCTCCTAGACACAAGCCCTAAGCATATACTCAAATGTTTGAATTGTCCTCTCGACTTGGCCATCCGTTTAAGGGTGGAAGGTCGTACTAAGGTAAACTTTGGTTCCAAAAGTGTGAAGTAAATTGTGAACCACGATCCGATATAATGGATAAATGAACCCCATACAACCTTACCAACTCATGGATGTACAACCTTGCATACTCGTTAGCCCCATATATAGTCTTGACCGATCAAAAGTGAGCCGATTTCGTCATCTTATCAACCATAACCCATATGGAATCAAAATCTTTTCTAGTCTTGGGCAACCCAACCATAAAATCTATATTAACTACCTCCCACATCCAAGTAGGAATCTCTATGTCTTGGGTTAGGCTACCCAACCTTTGGTGTTCGGCTTTGACTTGTTGGCAACTATTACATCCAAATACAAATTTAGCAATGTCTCTCGTCATGGCTCCCCACCAGTACACATCTCCAAGTCGCCATACATTTTGGTGGAGCTAGGGTGGATAGAAATAAGAGGAATTATGGGATTCATCAAGAATACTCTCCCTCAAACCATCAACACATGGAACACATGACATACCTTGGTATCTAAGGGCCCTATCTCCCCTTTGGGAGAAAACCTCTATGTTTCCTTCTTTATCCAAGGACTTTAACTCAAGCAAGGAGGAGTCTAGATCTTCTTTGCTATCACATTCATCAACCAAAGAGGATTTAGAACTATCAACAATAACAACACCATTACCCATATCTTCGAACCTCACCCCCAATATGGCCAACCTATGCACCTCCCTAGCCATCTCCCTTTCACCACCATCCACATGAGCTAGGCTACCCATAGATACCCGACGCAAAGCATCTGCCATAACATTTGCCTTACCCGGATGATAATGCACACTCATATCATAGTCTTTAAGGAGTTCTATTCACCTCCTTTGTCTCAAGTAAGATCTTTTTGAGTGAAGAAATATTGAAGGATTTTATGATTGGTGAAGACATCAACATGCACCCTATGCAAATAATGACGCCAAATCTTTAATGCAAATACTACGGTGGCCACTTCAAGATCATGGGTAGGGTAGTTATTTTTATGCACCTTGAGTTGCTTAGAAGTATAGGCTATGACCTTACTATTTTGTAATAGTACATAACCCAAACCAACTTTACAGACATCATAATACACAACAAAACCCTGAAGCGTATCTAGTTGTAACAATATAGGAGGGGACACAAGTCTATACTTCAATGTTTGGAAACTTTCCTCACATTGGTCCACGTAAACTTAACCTTCTTTTAAGACAATTCTGTCATAGGAGAAGCAATGGAGGAGAACCCATTCGCAAACCTTCTATAGTAACCCGCAATACCCAAGAAACTCCTAATGTCAGACAGGGTCAATGGTCTAGGACAATTCCTAATCATATCATTTTTCTTATGGTCCACTTTTATACCATCTCCCGACACCACATAACCCAAGAATATGACCTTCTTCAACAAAAATCACACTTATCATATTTAGCATACAATTCTCCTCCCTCAATCTTTGCAACAAAACCCTCAAATGACCCATATGCTCCTCCATACTATGTGAGTAGATCAATATATCATCAATGAAAACCACAACAAAGGAATCAAGGTATGTCTTAAATACCCTATTAGTTAGGTCCATAAAGATGGTCGGTGCATTGGTTAACCCAAAGGACATCACCACAAATTCATAATGCCCATATCTTGTCCGAAAGGCCATCTTAAGAATATCACACTCCCTTACGCTCACTTGATGGTACCCGGACAAAAGATCATTCATAGTGAAAAATCTAGCCCCTTGCAATTGGTCAAACAAGTCATCAATCCTTGGAAGAGGATATCTATTCTTTATAATGACCCTATTGAGTTGGCGATAGTCATTACACATTCTCAGCGACACATCTTTCTTCTTCACAAACAACACCGATGCACCCCAAGGGGATTGGTTAGGTCTAATAAACCCCTTCTCCAACAAATCCTTCAATTGCTCTTTTAACTCCTTCAACTCTGCTGGGGACATACGGTAAGGGAGAATGAAGATAGTTTAGGTGTCAAGAAGGAGATCTATGCCAAAATCTATCGGGAGGGACACCGGGAAGGTCATCTGAGAAGACATCAAGAACTTCATTTACAACTAGGACCCACTTAATGGAAGGGACTTTGGACTCCACATCTTTGGCTCTAACAAGATAATACAAATATCTCTTGGAAATCAACCTGTGGGCTTTAATGCGTGAGATGAACCTACCCTTCACTATCACATCATGACTTTTCCAATCAAGGACGGGTTCATTTAGAAACTGAAACCTAACCCTACGGGTCCTACAATCAATAGAAGCATAGTATGCATGCAACCAATCCATCCTAAGAATAACATCAAAATCAACCATATATAGCTCAACAAGATCACAAGGTAAGATTTTATGTGAGATGCAAACTGGATATTTTCTATACACACTCCTAGTAATAATAGATGTAGCAATAGGAGTAGATACTTTATATGACTCACGCAATAACTCTGAATCAACATGTAAGTTTTTAACAATAAAGGGGGTAACAAAGGAAAGGGTCTCACCCAGATTAATCAAAGCATATACATCAAGATCAAAGATTTTCAACATATGAGTAACTACACCCGGGACTTCACTAACCCCTTTCCTTCCATGTAGAGCGTAGAATAGTTTGTACCTTAGGGCACCACCTTGAGGACCACCCCTACCCAATGGAACCGTATTTTCACCCCAAACCTTGCCACAGTTTCTTGGACAATGATCATTCTTGTGACCAAGCTCCCCACAACCATAGCATGTACTTGTACCCTTCAAACACAGGCTATTATGGCTCTTTCTATATTTAGGACACACATCATTAGGGGCCACAACACCTACACCATGGGGGCTAGGAAAATCATTAGAATACGCCATATTTATAGCATGAGGAGGCCCTTGGCCTTGATGGAATCGACCATCCCTAATATAAGATCTCTTGGCCTCACGGCCCCTCCTCTTTCTCAACTTTTCTTTATCCATTTGTTCGACATATGTCATTTACCAAGATAAGTCCATGTCACTAATAATCATAGCATACCGACACTCTTCACTTACCAAATCAGAGATCCCCACAACAAATTGTTCATCCTTAACCTAGAATCAGCTACTAAGTGAGGAGCATAGTTTGAAAGTTCATTAAATTTGAGGGCATACTCCCTCACACTCATACAACTTTGTTTCAAGTTCATAAACTCAACCAACTTTGCTTCCCTAAGCTCCAGAGGGACAAGACGATTGATGAAGGCCAATTTGAATCCCTCCCAAACCACCACACAGCCATTTCCCTTCTCACCTTTCCATTGATCAACCCAAATTTCGGGCACCCCCTTGAGTTAGTACGTCGGCAACTCCGCCTTCGGATTTGGCCCAACACCTATAATTGATAAGATTTTATAGATTTCACTAATAAACTCTTGTGGATACTTATCCACCTTTGACCTATGGAAAACCAGAGGATTCATCCTCATGAAATCCCTTACCCTAGCCACCAGGCTTAGGCCCCTCGTTGGACTTGGTTGGGCACTACTTGGGCAAACATTATAAGAGCATCCCGGAGCTCACCATTGGTAGGTTGCTCCTCGGGAGTTTTGGCACATTGTCCTCTAGTATTAGGCATGATCTAGCATAGCAAAGAACAATTGTTAAGGGGGAATACTTATCATAACTCTTTTGTACTACTTACGACATGAAGAAAGGAAACATGTCTTGAAATGCCTCACAGCCTCCAATTCATAGTCATGGCGTGCTTCATAACCATGAAAAGGACTCTAATTGATGCAGTGTGTTGGAATCTGAGTATCTATCAACCTAGTGTTCTAATATCAAGTTTTTCACAACCAAAGCCTAGGGACTAGACGTGATGAGGTGAATGGGAAACCCGAAGGGACCCCAAATAAGTGTCTTAGCATATCATCACACATCCTTGGTTGTGGAAGCATACAAAAACATATACAAATAAAAGTAAGCACAACAAGACTAAGGGAGAAACTTGCATAATCATTGAAGACAAAAGTCAAAGGTCCAGCTCATACATAGTACACACCATGTCCAACATATACATATAAAACATCGAAAGAGTAGGGGCCAAGATAAAGTAACTGGGCTCACCCTCATAGTCAAACATAACACAAAATAGTATCTCAATACATAGATAATAGAGAAAAGACATAAACCAAAGTCCCCGAAGAAGAGGACTCACCCACGAGTTTGGAATAGCACCGCCTGGCCACATGGAGGAGGAGGAGGATCAACTCGAGCACTGGTACCTACATGGTGATATCATGTAGGCAAGAGTATCCGTTAGTACATTTGAATGTACTAAGTATGTGGGATGCAATGCAATAAGAGACAAGCTTCATAATCAAAGGAAAAATATAGCAATATGTCATGGATGATCAATGCATAAGTAAAACATGCTTACGTAAATTATACTCACATGGAATATCATATTCGAAGATGAGACCAAGATAGCTTTCCAAGGTATGAACCGCTTGGTAGGTTCACGATGTTGCCACCCTATGACCCAGGTGGAGATGAGTTTAAACCCTCATTCTAGGTTACTGACGATGCTACCCTATCACCCTGGTGGAGATGAGTTTAAACCCTCATTCTAGGTTAGTGATGATTCTACCCTGTCACCCTGGTGGAGATACGTTTTAACACTCATTCTAGGTTACTCGGGCTCCTATCCCCTCAATTGAGAATGGTCTATGCAACACTTTCTATAGGATTCATCATAGCTCTAATGCAATACCTTATGTAGAAATAATTATGTACATAAACTCATTTCATCATGATAACCTCATTCCTATCATATCTCATGCTTTTGACCTTCAATTCCTTAAGAAAACATAACCGGACATTTTATCAAACACCTTGGTGTGTGTAATAGGGGTAAACGAGTATGAAATTTTGGGATTAAATTATACGAAAAATCAGTGGTAATACCTTTAATCATTTTACAACACCCCCAAGATATTCATATCAAAACCCCTCATCAAAACCAACATTAGATCCAAGATTTGACGCTCAAAGCATGCTTCAACAACCATATATTCATGTATTAAAATATCTGTGCAGTGAATTTTTCAATATTCAAGACCTACATGTAAAATAAACTTTAAGTTATCCATTATTAAGTAAAAGAGGATTTAGGCACCATGGGTTGAAGGACCCAATAGTTCAAACGACATACCTTAACTTTGGTAAAGTTCATGAAGAAGACTTTAATGGAGATTTGAAGCTTGAATGAGGTCCTTGTTGAAATCGTTAAGATTTGTCTTGAGTTTGGGACTTGAATTTAGGATTAGAAATAAGTCTAGGTCTTTGGGAAATATTGGGGAATGTTTTGGGCTGATATGAGGCTGAAATAAGAATAAGTATAGGTGAAAATATGTTTCGAAAAAACTTAAGTCCAACACTTATAAAAATCTGGGTCAAATAGGAAAGATAGTGCAGAAAAACAACCTCACCCTATCGCAGAGATTTTGTGTACCGTCTCTGGAAATTTTTGGGTTTGTTTCAATTCTCATGCATTTCTGCAATAATTTCTAGTTTAGAACCTTGGGGACAAGGTGCGTCTCAATAAGGTCTGGCCCTGTAACAAACCTAGAACACAAGTAAGACTCACCTAGGTGCAGTACTAGGGATAAAAAATGGCCCAAGAACTTGGACCAATATTGTCACGATCCAACCCAGGGACCGTGATTAGTGCCGATTGGGAACCAAGACAAACACTAAACTGGATTTCCAACTATAATAGCTAAGGAATCTATCGAAATTTTAGCAGAGTTTCCTCTGTTGTACTGACTAACCAAACCTGCAAATAACAACCCCTGCATACAGCTAATATCTATACACATATATGCGGGCCAACAAGGTCACTGCTGCGATAGAATCGCCCAACAAATGTATCATACATATGTATTCATACCACATGCAATATCCCATACCCACATGTATCCACAAACCTCTACATATACGAACTGAATCAAAGGACAGGACAGGGCCCCGTCATACCCTTGAATATACATAAATGCAAAATACAGAAAATAAGTGTCCATGTATATACCAAAAATTTCCTCCAGAGGCAAAGGGAGTACTTCAATGGTACATAGAGATCCTAAGAAGGTGGATCTCTAGCTTGCACGTCAGTACCTGTGGGCATGAAATGCAGCCCCCGAAGGAAGGGGGTTAGTTTGAAATACGTACCGAATATGTAAAGCAGAAAGTACGAAATATAAATGAGAGTACTAAACCCAATAAATGTATATGAGTCAAACCTGCATGCAAACATCAAAATAATTCTTTTTATTTTTTAAGAATATCAAAGTAATGCATATTGGAAGGGAATGATGGCGACCTCCAAACTCACGCCATACCACAACATAACAACAGAAATTTTAAATCCCCAAAATCTCCAACACAAGTCCCAACTGTAGCATAAGTGAGCCGAGGCCAACAACGGCCTAGCACTCACTTCATAGGATAGGTGAGCTGAGGTAAACAGTGGCCAAGCACTCACGTATCGTAATGTGTAGAGGTCATCATGCTCGATAAGTGAGCCGAGGCAAGCGAGGCCCAGCACCCACATATCATGATGCCAGCATATCCTAAGCCCGGCTCCTTATGTCTCCAAACTAAGCAAAGCCGGCCCATGGGCAAACTGACCCACCGTATCCAATCTACTTCAGAATATATA
>JAOTQJ010186850.1:0-22176 GCA_025642045.1 Solanum sejunctum | reverse complement strand
TTGTCATTATTTTCTCCTTATGTAAATTGAAATCGCATCACAAAAAGTATATCGCGAAAACAGGTTGAGGAGAAAAAAATTAGGGAGAAGGGAGTGTGTTCATGTTTTAAGTGAAAAAAATGTTTGTTTTTATTTCAAGAAAAACAAATGACATTCTCTAATTGTCCACATGACACGTCCTTAGTGATTGGAGTTCATGCATGAGATGTTTTGCTAAATCGTAATGTCCACAAAACACCTCATTTAAGTTGAGGTAGCTAATATTCATTGCATAATTTTAAACACCATATTAATAATTGTTATCTAGTTTGAGTTTCAATCAATATATATTTGACAAGAAAATATTAAATATTTTATGATTAATTACAGTAAACACCTGTGCAATATGACTCTGTATTACACACCACTTATATCTTAAATCAAACAATGCACCTTTTACGATATAAAAATATTATACGCACACTCGAACTAAGTGTATTGAAAGATAATTATTAAAAGGCAAACATACATGTGTAACACTCGATAAAATTATCAAAATGCCCCTAGAACTTAATCATGCACATAACACGTCTTTCAAAGATTTCATGAAAAATCTGAGATCGAATTTGCGATCAGCGCAGAAAACTGTGTGGAGAAATGGTCTTGACCCAATTTTAGAGCAATTGAGTAATAAAAATAGTTTTGCTAATTAACGTAAGAATAGTGTTGATCCGCGCCCCTGGCGCGACGTGACGGGTCGCGGAGTAACACTTGTTCTTTTCTTTAATTTTTTTTATGGGAACTTGAAATTCCTAAAATTCACAAAAATGTACTGGTCTGCGTCCATTGCGCGTCATGGACCAGTGTGCAAGTTTTTTTTTAAAAAAAATTCAATTCAGGTCAATGATTACGTGAATTGCTTAAACAATTCCAATCAGCTTTCACTAGAACAAAAATTCACTTGATTGATATTAATAGACCTGCTAAAGCCCCAAACCATAAAGGGAGTCTCACTAATTCTTTTATTGTGGATATGAATCGGAAAAAGGCTTTTGGTCATTCTCCATCTTATCCTAAGTCTTAAAACGTATTTTTAAAGTCATTTTATATCGATTTAGGGTTTCTAAAACCCATTCTTCTTAAGCTTTTATGCAAGAAAACTTTGAGAAGGAAGACAGGAAAGTTCTGAGGATTGAGAGTTCGAGTCTAATTCTTGTTGAAGATTAGTACAATCTTCATCCCAGGTATGTAAAGGCTACCTAAAACATGAGATTTTTTTCCCCATGTGCCCTATTGAATGTAGTAGGTTGATAGATGAAGTTGATAGTCTGATTTGTCAATTTCTTGCATGATCTGTTAAAACTACCGTTAATCTATATTTTTTTCTTAAATTGATGATCATCACAATTTGACTTACTTGCTTAATTGATTATCAGACTATTGCATAGATTATACACGTATAATTGCTAAAGAGTGCATGAATGAAGCTAGGGGTTGATGTGTAGAGCCTGGGTTATGTATGTATGCATGATTGCTATGGTCCAGGTCTTGAATTGAGTGAGTGTTGAGGATGATGTGTTGAAATTGGTTGAGAGGGAGATCCTTATTGGTCTTTTAGTGATAAAACTTCGAACTTTAATAAGGTTCTTAATCCATTGAGTCGATAGATGATCGGATGAGTGAAGATTCTTGTCTGAGGGAGGTTGGTTGTATAACCATCCTATTGATAGACTTATGAGCATGTTGTCTCCTAGAGGAGTATTAGCATCGAAATGGGTAAGAGGATGAGCTGAGGTCTTACTATATCTGGTGCAGACTCCTCAGCTCATCCTATCGAAATGGCCAGCGTAGGAGAGGATTGGATCTTGAAAGTGGATGTTTCCTTTATCCCACAAAGGACTTAATAGACATTTAGGATCCTACACCTGTTCCTTATTTTGAGTTGAGATTGAGTGATGGATGAGCTGAGGTCTTACTATATTATTTTGCCTATATTGTTTACTTTAGCCCATTTTACATATAGTACATTCTATTTACTAACTCCCCTTTGGCGCTGCCTTGTTTCATGATGCTAATTCAGTAGACAGATGACTTCAACAGGTGAATCGTTGAGGTTTAGAGTTTCTTGATTTCTGACTTGGTGAGTCCTCCCCTTTCTTCGAAGGACATCTTTACTTGCTTTTATTTCTTTTGAGTTCTTTATTAGGACTGTGGTGGCCATGGCCTATCATGGTACCTTCTTAGACAGTAGTTATAGAGGCTTCATAGACATAGACTAATGATGGCTGATGTGGGGGTTTCTTTTTCCCCTTTTTCCCTTTCTAGACTAAATTGTTTTGTTGATCTTGTTTCTTATGATAAGCAGACTTGGTAAGTCTTGTAACCCACTGCTAGATTCTATTATTTCTCGAGTATCTTTCGCTAATTTACATATTGAACCAGTGTGATAGGATTAGGTGGTTCGCTTGGGGCCTAGAAATAGTCTTCGAGTGCCTAGGATACCCTCCCGGGGTATGACAAACTTGGTATTAGAGCACAGATTTCGAGTGTCCTAAGGGGTCTATGAAGTCATGTCTAGTATAGTCTTGTTTATGGGTATGTTATGCACCATACTTCATAAGCAGGAGGCTATAGGACATTAGGAAGTGTTACCCTTCTTCTATGATCTAAGTTCATGCGATAGAGTTTCACTCTATGAACAATCTCATTCTAATTCGTGTGTTATACATATTGAAGAAAATGCCTCCAAAGAGAACAATTGCTCAGAGAGATACCTCAATCCCAACTACTGAGAACACCAACCTGAGATCCCTGTTCAGACAAAGACAAGGAGACGGGGACGGCCTGCTAGTATAGCTGAGGTACCACAGGCACCCCCTGCATAGCCCAGGCGGGCTCCTAGCATAGAGGAAGAGTTTATGGGAGCTATCACTATACTGATTAAGTTGGTAGACCCCTAGGGTAACAGTCGAGGTCCTCAAGCTCCTAGTCTATCTCACAGGAGTCCTCAACTGCAACCCGACTCAGAGATTTTTTAGGAATGAACCCACTAATGTATACGGGGTCAAAGGTTGAGAAGGACCTTTAGAACTTTATTGATGACATGTATAAGGTCTTAAAAGCTATGACACTAATGAGATCTAGGGAGTTGAGATTGCCTCCTATCAGCTGAAGGATGTTGCTAATATCTGGTATAACCGATAGGAAGATAGTAGAGGTGAGGATGCTGAGCCTGCAAAATGGGAGGAGTTTGAAGCTGCTTTCCTTGACCATTTCTTTCCTTAAGAGTTGAGGGAGGCGAAGGTTGATAAGTTTGTGAACTTGAAGCAATAAGGGATGATAGTTAAGGAGCACAGTTTTAAGTTTATTAAGTTGTCTAACTATGCTTTGGAGATGGTGCCAGATATGAGGGCTAGGATAAGGAAGTTTATATCTGGACTGGGCAGACATATGCAGAAGGAGTGCAAAGCAACTTTGTTGATCCTCGGTATGGATATCTCTAGGATTATGATGTATGCCCAACAGACAAAGGAGGATAAGAAGAGAGACAAAGAGGAGCAGATGAACAGAAAAGCGAAATCAGGTAGACATGAGCCTAGCTAGCAGACATAAAATAAGAGTGACAAGTCCTACTTTCAAAAAAGATCATCTCATCATGCACCCTCTGTAGTGACTGCACCTGTCCAGTCGAACAAGTATGATTAGAAGTCTCATGGTTACCAGAATTTCAGGGCTCAGGGTACTCAATCTCAGGCTAGTATGGCCCAAGGTATGAGGGGAAAGCCACCTTGTGACAAGTGTGGTAAGCTTCATCTGGATGAGAGCCGTGTAAGTAAGGATATGTCCTATTCATATGGACAGAATGGACATTTCCAATTTGAGTGTTTGAAGGGAGATGAGGTGAAGGGAGCAACAAAGCATAGTCCTTCATAGCACCCCTAGCTAGCAATCAACAGAGGGTTACTACTACAGGTACAGTATGCGAAATGAACCATCTTTATGCTATGGGTAATCGATAGGATTAGGAGACTGCACCAGATGTTGTTACGGGTATGCTTTATGTCTTAACTTATGATTGTTATGCATTACTTGACTTGGGTGCCAAGTTGTTTTTTGTGACCCCTTTTGTGGCTAGTAAGTTCGAGATTCTCCCAGAGCATTTGCCTAAACCTTTTGTTGTTTTGACTCCTACCAGTGAGTTTATCTTAGCTGAGAGGGTTTACAAAGATTGTGTAGTATCCATTTATCATAGAAATACCTTAGTGTACTTGATAGAATTGGAGATGGTTGACTTTGATATGATACTTGGCATGGATACACTTCATGCCTGTTATGCCTCTATTGACTGTAGAACCCAAATTATTAAGTTTCAATTTCCTAATGAGCATATTCTTGATATGTTCATAATTGTATTCATTGATGATACCCTAGAATAGTCTAAGGATGAAAGGGAACATGCTAATCATCTTGGAGTGGTTTTGCAAACTCTCAAAGACCTTGAATTGTATGCAAAGTTCTCGAAGTGTGAGTTTTGGATCAAGTCTGTGGCCTTCTTAGATAATGTTATTTTAGGGGACGGTATTCGAGTGGATACCCAAAAGATAGAAGCGGTTAAGAAGTGGCCTAGATGAACCTCTCCAATAGAAATAAAAAGTTTCTTGGGTCTGGCAGGCTACTACCATAGATTTGTTAAGGGCTTCTCTTCTTTGTATTCACCATTGACCAAGCTAACTTAGAAGAAGGTCAAAATTCAGTAGTCCGAGGAATATGAGAAGAGTTTCCAAGAGTTGAAGACTAGACTGACTACAGTACTCTGGCCTTGCCTGACGGGATGGCAGATTTTGTGTATACTGTGATACATCCAGAGTTGTATTGGTTGTGTGCTTATGCAGAGAGGAAAGGTGGTAGCGTATGATTCCAAATAACTTATGTCCCATGAGAAAAATTATCTGACCTATGATCTTGAATTGACAGCGGTGGTGTTCGCACTTAAGATTTGACGTCACTGTTTGTATGGAGTGCATGTAGATGTGTTCACTGACCATAAAAGTTTACAATATATATTCAGTTAGAAGGAGCTCTGCTATGACAGAGGAGATGGTTGGAGTTTCTCAAAGACAATGACATGAGAATTCTTTACAACCCAGGTAATGCTAACATTATTGATGATACACTTAGCAGGTTGTTTATGGGTAGCACTGCCCATGTGGAGGAAGGGAAAAGAGAACTATCTAAGGAAGTGCATAGATTTCCTTGACTGGGAGTGCAATTTGAGGAGAACAATGAAGGTGAGGTCAATATTCAGAATGGGTTTGCTTCATCCTTTGTGTCAAAAGTGAAGGAAAAGGTCTTTCTGCTCCAATTGAAAGAAGCGATCCTCAAGCAAAAGGCGATGGTTTTCTCCAAAGGGGGATATGGGATGTTGAGTACTAGGGTAAATTGTGTGTGATCGACATTGATGGATTATGGGAAAGAATCATGGCCAAAGCTCATAGCTCCAAATATTCTATCCATCCTGATTCCACCAAGATATACTATGACTTGAGAGAAGTCTATTGGTGGAATGGAATGCAGAGGGACATTGCGGAATTTGTCTCTAAGTGACCCAATTGTCAACAAGTCAAGGTTGAACATCAAAGACCATATGGATTAGCCCAGAACTTTGAAATGCCTAAGTAGAAGTGGGAGATGATCAAGATGGATTTCATTATCGACTTACCAAGATCCCAAAAATAGCATGATTCGATATGAGTGATTGTGGATAAGATGACTAAATCAGACCACTTCTTGGAAGTCAAAATAACTAATACGGCTGAGGAGTATGCCCAACTATACACTTGTGAGATTGTGAGGGTGCTTAGGGTATCCTTGTCCATCATCTCGGATAGAGAAGCTCAATTCACCTCTCAATTCTGGAGATATTTTCAGAAAGGATTGGGTGCGAAAGTAAATCTGAGCACAGTTTTTCATCCTCAGCCAGATAGACAGGCAGAGTGCACCATTCAGACTTTAGAGGATATGTTGAGAGATTCCGTCATCTACTTCAAGGGGAATTGGGATGATCATCTGCTATTAATCGAATTTGCGTACAACAATAGTTACCATGCCAGTATTCAGATGGCCCTTATGAAGCTTTGTACGGGAGGAGATGTAGATTGCTGATTGATTGGTTCGAGGTGGGTGAAGCTGAATTGATTGGACCTAGTCTTGTCCACCAGTCCATGATGAAAGTAAAAGTCATCAGAGAAAGGTTGAGGACAACACAAAGTCTCTAAAAGTCTTATACGGATGTGAGGAGAAAGGACTTTGAGTTTGAGGTGGATGATTGGGTGTACTTGAAGGTGTCACCCATGAAGGGTGTCATGAATTTTGGTAAGAAGGGAAAATTGAGTCCACGTTATATCAGACTGTACCAGATTATGAGGAGGATTAGGAAGGTCGGTATGAGCTAGACATGCCTTCTAAGCTAGATAGAGTTCATCCGGTGTTTCAAATTTTGATACTGAAGAAGTGTTTGCGAGATCCTTCTTTGGCAATTCCTATTGAGAGTACGAGAGTGAAGTCTTACATTTCGTAACATTGGATTAGTTGTCGAGTCCTAAATAAGATACCGAACATCATATTAGATAACAGCCAAAAAGTTACTAGTTTTTTCTGCTATACATTACCATCGAAGGTTAAGGGATCAGATCAAAATCTGAGAATAATTTTATTTTGTAAGAAACATTTTTCCCTTTAATAAATCTTTTACAGTAAATCTAAACTAATAATGTACCCAAAATGGGTGTCGAACATAATATGAGAAATCTATTGAAAATACAAAAAATTATATTCTTTGATTTTGCATGAATTCCTTTTAAGTTATACATCTTACAAAGTTGTTTTTATGAATGTTAATAAGAAGATAAAAGGTGTTGTTTGATCACATTCAAGATACACCGCTTTTTAAAGTAAAAGCGATTGCCAAAGTAATAAACCTAACCAAGGCTAGGGTCGAATCCCACAAGGAATATGGTACTTTTGCCATTTGGTTCACCAATAATCAATTCAAGAATCAACCAACTCAATTATCTAAAATGGGGTAGGGGGTGTTTGAAATGGTCGATAGGAAATTAAATTAGACTAACAAAAATTAGAACACAAACAATAATAGAGAGCATCTTGGGGTATTGTGTTCCCCATGATTCACTAACTCAACTTACTCGGATTTTACAATTGTCAACTAGAATATCGCATGTAGGATGGTAATTTAGGTACTTCCAACCCTTTAGTCAAAGTCGAAGGTTGAATTTCACTATGGGGCTTGGCCCATCTTCATAATGTGCTCAACTAACCATTACCCATAGTCCCAGTTAACTTCTCTTTGGTTGAGTTCGGTTGATTAGACGAGAACACATCATTGAATCTTGTTAATCATTCTCTTTTCCTATTAATTACTACCTGGATCAGAAATGTAACACTAGGAAAGTTCTAATGTTAGCTGCCACTAGAAAACATTCAAAATAAAGAGAAATGATTAATACATGTAAATGTGCATTCTAAGAATTGCAAATAATCTGGGTTTTATAAGTTAGATTTTCATGGTTCCACAATCCCAAGTTGTGGATTTAGTTACTCATATCTTAGGCAAACAAAGAAACAATGAATAGAGAAAACATGATTAATCACTTACCCAAGAAGATTGAAGAACAATTAAAACCAATGTATCTTTAGAATCACAAGATTGAAAGTTAAATTTAATCTATAAGTGAATCTCTTCTCCAAAATAGAGTCTCCAAAGATAAACCCTAATATAAAAATTTCTACTAAAAATCCGTGCTCTCTATGTGTCTTTCTCTACTCCTCTGAAAAACTTCAAAAACTCCTTTCAATGACCTAGTGTTTTCTATTTATAGTATTTACAAATAAGTTCCCAAATTAATAAAAAATAAATTGGTCGACGCATGATATGAGTCACAATAACAACTAGTAACTAGGGTTAGCCTCCTACATCTTGGACTTCACTGATATAAAACACCTTCACGAGCCATAGTCTAGTGTACGACTCATAGTAACTTCTCGTAGTCCACATTTGTACTTGGTCCAAGTCTAATCAACACTAAAAATCACTATAAGACATCCCTTTATGACCCGTAGATGGAACTACAAATCATAAGTGGGTCTCGTGTAGCTGAACTTTAGTTTTTCTTTAATACTAGAATCCTCTATGAGACCAGCTCTATGACTCGTTACCTGAGATACAACTCGTAGAGAGTCTTGTATGTCCTAAAAAATCAGCAAAAACTTGCAACTTTTTTTAAAATTGTGCCAACCTATTTTTTCTGTAAAAACAAATATACACACACATATAAACCATAAAAGTTGCATTGAGAACACACAAAATCCTAAGTTTTAGACATTAAATGTGTTGTATTTTGACAACACCCTCAACTTAGCATTCTTGCTTGTCCTTAAGTGATGACTCAATCTATATAGATTATAAACCAACACACAATAGTCAATCCAATGGCATATAGCATACTCAAATCCTACTCAGGTACCTATATCAGCTTTTTCAAATCAAGATCATGCAGCTATTCAGAAAACCAAAGCATATTAATGCATTAGACAACATAACTATGACAATCAAAGGAATATCAATAATCTACAATCATTGAACTAGTAAAATGTTGACAATGCAATACAAATTCCCTTATAGGAATAAAGTCCATTTTAAACACTCAATGAACATTTCAGAATTTAACCATGGGACTGTACAACTCTCACAAATGACATTCATGCATGATGACCAATACCATAGGCTTGCCTGATACTCGTGACCCAGACTTTTGATTAATTGGGCTAGGATCACTTTCGAACTTTATAAGCTTGTAACGTAAGATCATGGGGCTTTGGATGGATTTTTGGACAATGAGTGACTAAAGGCCAACCTTGAAACATGCTTTGCTAAAATTTCACCTTACCAACTCAATAATTTCCACCTCATTCTCCTTTTTTTCTTCATATTCAAGCTTTTTTTTGGGTATTTTCTTCTTATTTTCAGCTTTTGCCTCATTTTTACATATCATTTTACTTGTTTAACTCAATCTAAGGCCTTTTTTTGTTTCTTTAACCTGGTGCATAATTTTCTTCTCTTTCTTCATATTCCCAACTCACCACCTTATTTTGCTATTTTACCCCTACACTGGCCATCTCAACTTAGGGTTTTAGCCTGTATCGAAGTGCATAATATCTATTCCCCAAAACAGGCCCACTTTTGGTAGCCACCCTCAACTTAGGCTTTTCCCTAAATTAAGGTTCATAATGTTCAAGGATAGACTAGTCAGATTTCAAGGTATTTTACTAGACAAGGTTATACTAATCAGGTGTTAAGAAAGAAATGGTAAATGTAAAGCTCAAATATCTGGATCAAGGGATGAATTCTCATTTGGTTGGTCAATTTAGGCAAAAGTGGACTTATTCAAAGAATAAGGACTTAAGATCCCTTCCTAGTCCACGTAATCTCCATTCAACGTAGAGTAGCAGGGCAAGTTTTGAATCATCACACTATGCAAGAATATAGCAATATTAGTTCACACACACATGGGATTGCCTACATAGCCAACAGAAACTCATAGATCATAATTCATGTATCAAATTGCCCTCACTTAATCAGAACAAATATTGTCAAATAATTTAAAGATGCATGGTTGAAATATAACTACTACTAAAAAATTTTGATAGGTACCAATTTTTAGAATATTTCGAAAACATAAAAAACGAGGTACATGTCATGAGTTCAACTACTATATACTAAAAATATCATCTAAGACATCCTAAATATATTGGTTCAACAAAAACTAAATATCCACGAGGAAAACAATACAGGCAAGAAAACCCCGGGATCAAAATTTGGGGTAGTTATAGACCAAAAGCTACTCACACTTCACCTTAGTCCATAACTATCCACACCTTATCGAAAAAATTTATGCATTATCCTCAATGCACCAATTAAGCAAGAATAATATCGTAGGGGCCAGACAACATACCTCGGCGCCCACGGGCTTGTCCATCTTGGGTTGCCTCCCAAGCAATGCCTGATTTATAGTCGCGGCACGACATAGCCATCTTGAGTACTTAGACTTCCCCAAGATCCTATTTTTCAATTGTCTTGATCTCTTCTACATTCCTAAAGTATGGCTTGACTCTTTGGCCATTTACTTTGAAATTGCCTCCCCTTTGTCTCTCCAATTCAATAGCCCCATGATCAAAGAAGCGTGCTACTCAGAAGGGTCCCAACCATTTGGATTTGAGCTTCCCAAGGAATAATTTTAATTTGGAATTGAAAAGTAGAACTAAATCCCCTAGTGTGAATTTGTGGTTTTCTGTGCACTGGCCATGTTAGGTTTTCATTCATTGCTTATACAAGGCAGAGCTCTCATATGCTTTTAATTGAAACTTATCTAGCTCATTAAGTTGGCTTAATCTAGGCTTAGTTGCATCATTCCAATCTAGATTCAACTTCTTCAATGCCCACATTGCTTTATGCTCAAGTTCTAGGGCCAAATGACAAGCCTTCCCAAAAACAAGTTGGTATGGGGACATGCCGAGTCTGTATGCCCATAATGCATCATCCAACTTTGGAGACCAATTAGTTCGGGTTTCATTCACAATTTTGGATCAAAACTACTTAATTTACCTCTTCGACACTTTCACTTGCTCACTTGTTTGAGGATGATAGGGCGTTGCCGCCCTATGTTTCACTCCATACTTTTCAAGAAGAGCTTTAAAGAGTCTATTGCAGGAGCGAGAACCTCCATCATTGATGATAGCCCAAGGAGTACCAAATCTAGAGAAGATGTTCCTTTTGAGAAATATTGTGACACTTTCACCCTCATTGTTAGTTAAAGCTCCGGCCTCCACCCACTTGGATATATCATTCGTAGCAACCAAGATGTACTTGTTTCCATGTGAACTAGTAAATGGCCCCATGAAATCTATTCCCCACACATCAAATAACTAAATCACCAAAATAGGATTTAGAGGTAGCTCATGCTTGCACATAACCTCACCTTCTCTTTGGCTTTGCATCTTTTTTAGCCATCAAGAACTTAAGTGTTGAGTTGTCTGTATGCACTACTACTTTAGTTCTCAACAAATATGAGCGAAACTTTTTGTATGCAAAGTCCAATGCAAGCAACTCTTGCTCTGTGACAGTGTAATTCTTTTGAGCTGTATTCAGGGCTTTACTACTGTAATATATGGGGTGTAAGACTTTCACTTTGTGTTGTCCCAATAGTGCACCTAGAGCAATCGAACTTGCATCACACATGATTTCAAATGGCTTAGACCAAGTAGGAGCTACAATAATTGGTGCTGAGATTAATCTATTTTCAACTCTTCAAAGCTGGCATGCATGCATCATCAAAAATGAACTTGACATCTTTCTCTAATAATTTTCACAATGGGTGAGAAATTTTGGAGAAGTCTTTTATAAACCTTTGATAAAATCCTGCATGCTCCAAAAAACTCCTAACACTCTTGACTATCTGATGGGTGGTGGAAGCTTAATCACTTCAACTTTAGCCATGAAATGACCCAATCAATAAAATACCCTCTTTAACCATGAAATGACACTTTTTCCAATTTAGCACCAGATGACTTTCTACACATCTGTGCAATACATCATGTAAGTGTACCAAGCAATCCTCATATGAGTTTCCAACCATGCTGAAATCATCTATTAAGACCTTAATAGTGCTCTCTACCATATCTGAGAAGATGAACGTCATGCATCTTTGAAATGTTGTTGGAGCATTACATAACTCAAATGACATCCTCTTAAATATGAAGGTGCCATAGGGACATGTAAAAGTGGTTTTCTCCTAATCCTTTGGAGCAATGATAATATGATTAAAGATGGAATACCCATCAAAGAAATAGTACCACCCTTTTCTGTAATTCGATCAAGCATCTTATCCATGAATGGCATAGGAAAATGATCCCTCTCTATTAAGGCATTAAGCTTTCTATAATCCATACACACCCTCCATCTTGTTACTAGCCTTATAGGAATCAATTCATTGTTAGCATTAGGTACCACTGTGATACCTCTTTTTTGGAACACACTAAATCGGGCTCGCCCATTCACTATCGACAATTAGGTAGATTACTCCTGCACCTAACCATTTAATGATTTCTTTGTGAACCACCTCCTGCATAGGAGGATTCAGTCGCCTTTGATGTTCAATACTTGGCTTGTAGTCTTTGACTAGATGGATTTTGTAAGTGCATATCCCAGGAGGGATACTAATAATATCTACAAGAGTCCATCCAATAGCCTTTTTAAATTGTTCGAGCATTGCGACAAGGTCATCTGCTTACTCATCACTTAAGTCTACAACTATGATGATCAGCAAAGTGTTATTCTCTCCTAAGAATGGATATTTCAAATGTGATGGAAGTACTTTCAATTCTAACACCGGTGGCACTTCTATAGAGGGTTTTGTGGGTGGCGTCCCCCGATTCTATAGATCTAGCTCTAACTTTGTTTGGCATCTAGGGACAAACGACACCCCTAGAGCATTTATTGTCTCCTTATAATCTTGGATACCATCACTGTCGAAGTTCATCAATATTGCCTCTAAAGTATCAATACCCAATCATAGCTTAAGTGGTACCTCTAACTCATTATCATCATCAACTGCTATAACTGAAACCACTCTCAGGTAACTATCCTTCCATGCTTGTTGACAAACATTGAACACGACCCTTCTTTACCTATTCTGAATGTGAGCAACCCTTTCTCCATATCAACTAGAGTGTGACAAGTAGCTAAGAAAGGCCACCTTAAGATAATAGGAACTGCAAAATCAACCTTGTAGTCAAGAATAATAAAATCTGCAGGAAATATAATATTTTCAACTTTTACCAACATATCATGGAGTATTCCTATAGGTTTCTTCACCATTTTATCTTCCATTAACAACCTCATGTTATTAGGAGTAGGAATTCCTAAACCAATTTTCTTGAAGATTGATGGAGGCATTAAATTGATACTAGCACCCAAATTACAAAGTGCTCTTGCAAATCTACCTCTCCTATAGTACAAGGTATAGTGAAAGCACCTAGATCTTTGTGTTTTTGAGATAATAACTTAGTAGTGATACCAATACAATGTTGGAGATGTATATAAGGACCTTGACTCACAGTCTGCTTCTTTATAAGCAAGTCTTTCATATAACTTGCATACCCCGGCATCTTCTCTTAAGCTTCAATCAAAAGGATGTTGATAGATAATTGCTTGAGCATTAATAGGAAGTGCTTGAGCTTTCTCTCATCCTTCCTCTTCTTAAGTCTTTGAGGGAAAAGAGGAAGAGGCCTTGGGACAGTCTTATACTTCTTTGGCTCTTCAACCACTTCACCTATCCCATTCTTTACACAATTTTCTCTTTCGACAATACCCTTCTTCACAACTCTCTTATCACACATATTTTCTATCTCAGCCAGTATATGAGGGTCAATGGTCATGATTGTCATACAATGCCCCTCATTCTTTAGATTTTAAACTGTATTGCTTGGCAATATACCTTTCTGGCATCGATTGAATTGTGTAGAAACTTGACTAAATTGTTGTTCTAGTTGGTTAATAGCCGTTGAATGAGACTCTATCTTTTTATTTATACTTGAAATATCAGACTCCATTCCCTTTAAAGTCTCAGTTTATGTTTTGGCCTTTTTCGTCAATCAGTCAAATGTCTCTTTAATTCTCAAATTACTTGTCTTGACATCACGATTATGGGGTAGCACATTAGGATAATTCCAAAAATCATCTATTATACCCCACTCGGCTTGTGGAACCCTATTCTATCCAAAATAACCACCATGATTATCTCTATAAGCGCCTTCTTGATTATAGTTTTGACCTTGGTTTCAGGAACCTTGACTCCAATAGTCCGCATTGGACCCTTGGGAATTGCTCTAAAAACCTACCGCTTGATCACTCACAAAACAAGAATCCTCTTCATAATAATGTTTTTCATACATGGGCGCTCTAGGGGGTTGGTGGACTACCACAAGCACTCTTTCTTGATTTTGCTTAACCACCAGATCCACCCTTGTGTGGAGTTGAGCAAGTTGTTGCATGATCTCCTCGTTGATCTTAGCTTGCTTTGAACTAACATTCACTGCACATGAGCTCCTTGTAGAAGTTCTCTCCCTTTGCCTCTATGATCGGTTGGTTTTGACCACTTGCTCCATTCTCTCGTCAATCCTGGTGAAAATTGATCCAAGAACTTGCCCCCTATTATAGTATTGACACAAAGTTCACTATTTTCATCGAGGGCATGATAGAAAATCTCTACCAAGGCATCGTCAATAATTTTATGGTTTGAGACACTTCTCAAATACTTTATAAACCTCTCCCACATTGTACTGATTGAATCACTCGACAATTGCTCAAAATTATTGATTTAATCTTTTAATTGAGCTTCTTTGACCTCAGGAAGTACCTTTCCTAAAAGGCCTTCTGTAAATCTTCTCAACTGGTGATTGAGCTTTGTGGGAGCTCCGATAGCCATACCGCTACATTACCAGTAAGAGATATAGGGAACACTCATAACCCAACAGTATCCATGGAAAGATTTTACATCTTTATCACACTCTTGCAAACAAAAGATACATTATGCAGATGGCTATGAGGATCCTCTGAAGGTAGATTCGCAAATAAACCACAATTCTGAAATATTTGGAGTAATCCACTTGAAATTATAAACTTAGTGTGGGGAGGTAATGATGGCTAACACTATAGATCCCATTACGTCCATGGCCATGGGATTCAATCTATATTGATTTCATCTATAAAAATTCTCATTGAAGTCCCTAGGTTGTAGCCTATTCTCCAATGGTGGTAGATTGTCAGCCGTTTCCTCATTATCATCATTTCAATTCATAGTTTCATTAACCACGATATTAGCATTCGCTTGAGCCATTCTCCTTGTAACCGTTGGATCTCTAAATCAATTGGAGCTAATGGAATGCCTTGACTCTTTGTATTAGGCATACAACACCTAGTAGACCCTACAAATAAGCTAAACAAACAAAAAAAATAATAAAAGTAAAATAAGAGAGAACTAAGAAATTAACACTTGAATTATACTACTAGTGAATCCAAATCAAAGTCTCGTTGTATTCCCTGGCAACGATGACATTTTTCTTGACCACGCTCAAGATACACCTCTTTTTGAAGTAAAAGTGATTGTCAAAGTAATAACCCTAATTAAGGTTAGGGTCAAATCCCACAAGGAATACGACTTTTGCAACTTGGTTCACCAATAATTAATTCAAGAATCAACCAACTTAATTCTCTAAAAGGTGGGGGCATTTTCAATGATCGATAGGAAATTAAATTAGACTAACAAAAATTAGAAGACGAAAAGTAATGGAGAACAACTTGAGATATTGTGCTCCCCATGATTCACTAACTCAACTTCCTCAGAAATTTACAATTCTCAACTAGAATATCGCATGTAGGATAATAGTTTAGTTTCTTTAACTCTTTCGTCAAAGGTGAAGGTTGAATTTTACTATGGCACTTGGCCATCTCCATAGTGTGCTCAACTAACCATTACTCATAGTCCCAGTAAACTCAGTTGATTAGACAAAAATATATCACCGAATCCTATTAATCATTCTCTTTTCTTATTCATTACCACCTGGATCGGGAAGGTAACACTAGGAAAGTTCTAATGTTGGCCACCACTAGAAAACATTAAAAATGAAGATAAATGATTAATACATGCAAATACCCATTCTAAGAATTGCAAATAATTTGGGTTTTATAAGTTAGATTCTAATGGTTCCTACAACTTCAAGTTGTGGGTTTAGCTACTCATATCTTGGGCAAACAAAGAAATGATGAATAGAAAAAGCATGATTTATCACTTACCTAAGAAGATTGAAGAACAAGACAACTCAATGTATATTGAGAATCACAAGATTAAAAGTTGAATTTAATACATAAGTGAATCTCTTCTCCAAAATGTAGTCTCCAAAGATAAACCCTAATATAAAATTTCTACTAAAATTTCGTGCTCTCTATGTGTCTATCTCTATTCCTTTGAAAAACTTCAAAAACTCCTTTAAATGACTAGTATTTTTTATTTATGGTATTTACAAACAAGTCCCCAAATTAATAAAAAAAACTGGTCTCGGATGATACAAAATCACAGTTATGACTCGTAACTAGGCGCATCATACTAGTCACAGTTATGAGTCATAACTGGGGTCAGCCTCCTGTATCTTGGACTTCACCGATATGAAACACCTTCACGAGTTGTAGTTTGGTCTACAACTCGTATTAACTTCTCATAGTCCACATTTGCATCACTTGCTCCAAGTTTGATCAATACTGGAAATTACTAAGAGACATCCCTTTACAACCCATAGATGGAACTATGACTTATAACTAGGTCTCGTGTAGCTAAACTTCAGTTTTGCTTTAACACTGGAATCGTCCATGAGACCACGTCTATGGCTATAAATTGAGATACAACTCGTAGAGGGTCTTGTATATCCTCAAAAATCAGCAAAACATGCAACTTTTCCCAAAACTGTGCCAACCTGATTTTCCTATAAAAAGAAGTATAAAAACACATAAAAACCATAAAAGTTGCATTGAGAACACATAAAATCCTAAGTTTCAGGTATCAAATATGTTGTATTTTGATAGTACATCATTGTTAAGAGTTATTTTTACAAAGTATTAAGACGAATTACGCCAACATATTATTATTATTTTTAATTAAAATTTTAGGTCATATACCCATTTTATTAATAATAAAACCAACTACCACCCAATTAGTTTAATAAATGGCACATGTCTTTGTATTGATCTGAATAAAAAAGTGAAAAATGAAAAGTCTCTCATACTCTTCTATACTATTAATAAATTATATTTCGACTTTATCCTTACTCTTAGCTCTGTTTCTAGTATTCTCCTCGTTTCCTCCGTAGTATGTGATACCCGATGTTTCTTCCATGGATGAATGTACAATTTTTTATCCTCCTGATGTGGATGTTTATCTATCTTTATCCTTGCTTACTGGTATGGTATTTTCGTTCCATATCTTGGATTATTGTTGGCGAGCAAACCTTCCTTTTTCTCCACTTTCCATTTTGTTGCCTTCGCTTACCCTCCTTGGATGTGCTTTTGTACTTAGATGGTTGGGATAAACACCACCGGGATTGTAGTTTTTTTGCCTTTGCTTAGATATGCCTTATTTTATAAGTATTCTAACCCATTTGTACACTGACAAAATTACCAAAATACCCCTAGAAAAGAGATGTGTGCATAGCGCATCTTTCCATGCTCCGATGGTAATCTGAGGATGATTTTGCAATCAGTATTAAAAATTAAGTGGGAAGTGGTGTCGGTTGACTTTTAGAGTAACTAGATCAAAAGATAATTTTTTGATACAAAAACGCGAACTAGTGAGGGTGCGCAACAGGTGTATGACGTGCACCTGCTGCGGACCAACACTTGGTTTTATTTCATAAATTTTCTACAGGATTAGAAACCTTGTTTGGATAATTTGATGAAAAGTATCAAAAATAAACCCTGTTTGCATTGCGGATCCTGTGTCCCGAGATAGACTTCTTTTGAATTTTGTGAGGGGTATTCTTGACCTTTCTAAATCCCTCCTAGATATTATATATGGTCAAAATGGGTAATTTTATGCATAAAAAAGGTTTTAAACCTTATTCTAAGTTCTTTCTAAGTCCTTGAAAAGACTAGGGCTGAAGAGGAAAGAAGAGGAGCGTAAAATTGAGGAGTTCTAGGAGAGTTCTTAAGGATAATTGTCCAAAGCTTCAATCCAAGTATGTAAGGCTAAATTAAAGCATGTAATTGTTCTTCCATGTGCCCCATAGACATTTGACATTATAATTGAGTATTATTTTGAGTTAATGTTGTTGTCATAACCCAAGCCTAGGGCCTAGACGTGACGCGAGAAATGGGAAACCCGAAGGGATACCAAACAAGCCTCTTAACATATCATTACACATCATTGGTTGCGAAAGCAGTTAAACAACATAATAAGAGTAGAAATGAGGGAACGGGCTAAAGTAGTTTCATAACATAAGCATCAAAACTAGAGAGTCAAGGCTTAATACATAACATGTCCAATAATACCTTTACAACATAGATAAGAGCAGGGGCTAAGATAAGCAACCAGGCTCACCCTCATAGTTAATACATATATAAAAGAAAGATAGTCTTAGTACATAGCATGAGAGCAGAGATATTGTCCCCAGAATGGAGACTCACCAACTAGCTTGAGAGAATTAGTACTAGCCACGTGGAGGAAGATGCTCAAGTAGAGCTCCAGTTCCTACATGGCGACATCATATAGGCATAGAGTATATGTTAGTACATTTGAATGTACTAGTATGTATGATGCAGTGCATCAAGAGATAAGCAACATAATCGAAATGCATGAGCGTAGGAAATGAGTAGCATATAACAATATGGCATGTATGGAAATGCTTAAAGTAAATTATGCTTACATAAAATATTATACATGTGTAATAAGAGACCATCATTATACTATTAATAGTTTTCAAGGTATAAACCCCTTGATTTGTTGGTAGATCTTCGCACCCTACCACCCATGGTGATTAAAGTACAAACCTCTCCACCCGGTTATCAAGGTACAAACCCTTTGATTAGTTGATGAATTATCGCACCCTACTACCCTTGGCGATTGAGGTACAAACCCCTCAACCAAGTTATCAAGGTACAAACCCCTCGACATGGTTACCCGAGCTGTTAACACCCCGAGTAGGGCATGGTCAATTTCCAACACTATATAGGATAATATCATATACGTACATTCCTTTAATCATCATAAAGTCATTTAACTCATAAGACTGGTATTGAACCTTCAATTCATGAAGAAACCATAATTGAACATTTTATCAAACAGAAAGCGGGTATGTAGAGCTAGTATAAGACCATACAATTTAGGAATGAAATCATGCAATAAATCCAATGTAAAATCATTCGTCAATACCTAGTAACACCCTGAAGCTATATACACAAAAATCCTTCATCAAATCCCACAATAGATCTTAGATTCATAGCTCAAAACATGTAAAATAGTCACAATTTCATGAAACCCCAACATAGTTCATATTCAAATTCATACTAAGCAAGACCCATAAGCAAATCAACTTAAAAAATTATGCTATTTAATTATAAAAGAAGCTTAGACTTCATGGGTGAAAGGAACCCATGAATGAAACCCACATACCTTGACTTTGAAGAATTCCTTGAAGAAGATTTGAATGGAGGCTTGAAGCTTGGATATTTTCCTTATGATCCGGATGAGTTTTGGACTCTTGAAATTTGAGGTGAAACATTGTCTAAGTGTTTGGGAGAGTATTTGCAAAAATCTTAAATGGTATGAAGCTAAAATATGGCGAAGTATAGGTATTTTCATGCATTGGAAGACTTAGTCCCAAGAATCAAAAGCCTTGGACCAATATAGAAAATTGGCAACAAAAATACACTGTAGTACGCTCTTAGCGCATGCTCTCTAGAAATCGCACTTTTGTGATTTTTAAATTTTGATACGGTTGCTCTAAAATTGGGCTTAGACCTATTTTCCACTCAGTTTTGTCCCTTGAAAAAAAATATGAAGTCAGATTTTCAATATGACACATGAATTTTGTGATATATCAATATTACGATTTCGATCATTTTCGACGCACAATTTTTGGCACTTTTTCAGGTTGTTTCAGTTTCCATATTATTCTACATATTTCTATTTTACTCAGCTATTTTATATCCTAATACATTTTAAGTATTGATGTCCCTTTTTGGACTACATCATTTTATGATGCGAGGTCGGTATTAGAGATTATCAACAGGCTCTTTGTTGAGGATCTATTCACATTCAGTTGATCAATGAGACCTCCTTGTTTTCGAAGTATTTTCATATTATTATCATCTACCTTGAATTAGTACTTTATTTTCCTTTAGTTGGATAACCATGGCCTATCATGGTACCATCTAGATGTTAGAGGTAGAGGCTTCATAGACATTGAGTAGAGGATGCTGAGTATTGTTTCTTTTCCAACTCTTGCTTACTGGAAATTAACTTTTATATAAAGATTTGATTTCTTAAATTACATTATAGTATTTTCCTTAAGTATTTTTCTTCTGCTGATGAGATGAAGTGATGATGAGGCCAAGTGACTCGCTCGGGGACTAGCAATAGTCTCTGAGTACCGGCCACGCCAAGGATACCCTCCCGAGGAATGACCAACTTGGTATTAGAGCACAGATTTTAAGTGTCCTAGGGTAAATGAAGCTGTGTCTATAGGAATTTATTTACGATTATGAGGGCCCCACTTCTGTAAATGAGAGACTATTGACATTTAGGAAAAGTTTCCTTTTTTCAGATTCTAAATGATGCAATAGAGCCATTTACTAAGAAACCTATGATGATTCATGTGATGCTCTAAACCTTTCGACTATGACTTGTCCACGAGGTGATAGAGACAATAATGTTGAAACTCTTATTGATGAGATCTCCTACGATAAAGTAATCAGAATGGTAGAGAGACTGCACCAAGCTTGAGAGAATCCAACTAGTGTGCTAAGTTATTAGACTAGAAAGAGTGCACTATTACTCATATGAATCATGCATTGAGTTAGCTCTAGATGTACCCTGACCTTCTTATTCAAAACTTGTTTCCGATGTTACCCAGAGAGAGAAACTTATGTTTCTAAAGAGTTTAATGCTACCACCTAAGAGTGAGAAGTGAGATCCCATAAACCCTGAGTAGAATTGAATAATCCCGGAGCTATAAGGATGATGATGGAAGTAAAGGGACGAGATAGCAAGAGTGATGGTTGATTGAGGATTGTAGTTAGAGTTATATACCTATTAGGTAAGTAATTAGGTGATGATTCAATTTCCAAAAGTGATAGAAGAGTCGTAAGTACCCTATGATCTTCATGATTAGGTATAGAGGAAGATTTATAGTTAGAATATGACAGAGCATGCTGAAACTAGAAGGAAGTTTATGTTAATGTGGTGTAGTATTCATAATATTGAGGGTGAAGTGTAGATGTCGAATACGAGAAATGGGTGCTTTCAATGTGGTATATCTAAATTTTGGCTTATGGTTTTTTAGTGAGAGTTTGTGAGACTCGTCGAGTTATGACGTTAGTCAGATAAGGAGATATGATTGGATAGATGAGTAGTACTAAATTATAAGAATGCTAGGTGTTGATTGAATACTCACTATCAGATTTTAGTGGTCTTATGTTCCCTCAATTTTTACCTAGTAGTTGTGAGTTGGTATTAGAGAGGTGTCTGATAGATGTACATAGTAATACTAGACACTAAGCTTGAATTTTGAGAAGTAGTGTTAAAGAGGAGATACCATCATAAGAGTGATAGTCTTAGTTGGAGATTTGTTGTTCGAGCCTTGCCATAGTATATATTCGGATGAAGACATTTATTGGTGAGGAAGTAATGCTATAGGCAAGGTACAAGTTCCCCTTAGGTAAGATGAGTGAGACGAGTATAGCTCAATAGATAAGAAAAGGCTTGAAATATGTACCAATGAGTGTGTAAAGATGTATGAAGCTCTAAGTTATGACTACTATATGAATCTAAACAGTATTTTTGAGTTGTCAATATGGAGTAGGCTGATGTAAGCATCCCTTATCATTCTGAACAACCTAGTTGATTGGGGCTTATGGATAGATGACTATGAGTTTTCTATTATAGTCTAAGTCATATACGAATGAGTTTATAGGAGACAAAAGTTGAGTGTTAGCAAGCAAAAAAATGAGGTTAGATGGTAAAATTTGAGAAAAGTGGTTATGTACAGCATTAAGGTTAGTAAACACAGAGAGAGTTCCATAGAGACAAGAGGAAGCTAACAGTGATATCACTAAAAAAAGTTTGAGTAGCTCATCATATATATGTTACTATAGCATAACATGTTAGACCCCGTAAGTTAGAACCCGTAAGTCCTTAATTGGTTCGATTTGATAAAGTTTGGGACCAAATATTAATTTTGTTCTAAGTTTGATCCTTAAGAATTAAATTGTTATGGGGTCATCTGTGTGTTTAATTCTTATTGGTCCAAGTGTGGGACTTGAGTCTATATATATACATGTGTGGGTCTATCTTGTACAAG
>JAOTQJ010186839.1:0-22176 GCA_025642045.1 Solanum sejunctum | reverse complement strand
GTGCTAATGCAAAATGGAAAGGTTATAGCCTATGCTTCTAGACAACTCAAAGTGCATGAAAGGAATTGCCCAACCTATGATCTAGAGTTAGCCACCGTTATGTTTACATTAAAAATTTGGCATTATTATCTGTATTGGGTACATATGGATATCTTCACCGATCATAAAAGCCTCCAATATGTCTTTACTCAAAAAGATCTCAACTTAAGATAATGAAGGTGGCCAGAACTTCTCAAAAATTATGATATGAGTGTGCATTATCACCTGGGTAAGGCAAATGTGGTGGAGAATGCTTTGAGTCAGGCATCCATAGGTAGCCTAGCTCATATGGATGGTGGTGATAGGGAGATGGCTAGGGAAGAGTAAGGATTGGCTAGATTTGGGGTTAGGTTGGCAAGATTGGATGATGTTGTTGTTGTTGTTAATGGTTCTAAATCTTCTTTGGTTGATGAGGTGATAGCAAAACATGATCTAGACTCCTCCTTGCTTGAATTGAAGGCCTTGGTGAAAGAGGGCAAAATAGAGGTTTTCTCCTAAGGGGGAGATGGGGCCCTTAGATACCAAGGTAGGTTATGTGTGCCTTTTGTTGATGGTTTGAGGGAGAAAATTCTTGATGAGACCTATAATTCTTCTTACTCTATCTACCCCAGTTCCACCAAAATATATAGAGACTTGAGGGATGTGTATTGGTGGCTAGGCATGAAGAGGGACATTGCAAAATTCATTTTCGATTGCCATAGTTATCAACAAGTCAAAGCCGAACACCAAAGACTGGGTGACCTAACCCAAAAAATAGAGATTCCTACTTGGAAGTGGGAGGTGATTAATATGGATTTTGTTGTTGAGTTTCCCAAGACTAGAAAAGGTTTTGATTCCATTTGGGTTGTGGTTGATAGGATGATGAAATTAGATCACTTTCTTCCAGTTAAGACTACATATGGGGCTCAAAAGGATACAAGGTTGTACATCCATGAGTTAGTGAGGTTACATGGGGTTCCTTTATCTATCATATCACATCATGGTGCATAATTCACTTCTCACTTTTGGAGGTCTTTTCAAAAGGGTCTTAGTACCAAAGTTTACCTTTGTATGACCTTTAATCCTTAATAGATGGCCAAGCTGAAAGAACCATTCAAACACTTAAGGATATGCTCCTCGCTTATGTCTTGGAGCTTAAAGGTATTTGGGATGATCACCTTTTGTTGATTGAGTTTGCCTACAATAATAGCTATCACTCTAGCATCGAAATGGATCCATTTGAGGCTCTTTATGGGAGACATTGTAGATTACCGATGGGTTGGTCTGAGGTTGGAGAGGTGGCTTTATTGGGGCCTAATCTAGTTATGTAGGCTCTTCAGAAGGTTCTGATGATTAGGGAAAGGTTGAAAACAACCCAAAGTCATCAAAAATCCTATGCCATTGTAAGATGGAAAGACCTAGAATTCCAATTGGGTGATTAGGTCTATTTGAATGTTTCTTCAATGAAAAGTGTGATCCTTTTTGGTAAAAAGGGGAAGTTGAGTCTAAGGTATGTTGGTCCTTATGAGGTGATAGAGAGGGTTGGTAAGGTATCTTATGAGTTGAAGTTGCCTAGTGAAATGAATTTGGTTCACCTGGTGTTCTATGTCTCTATGGTGAGAAAATGTGTTGGTGATCCTAATGCCATTTTGCCTCTTTTTGTCATGGGTGTTTTTGAGGATAACTTGACTTATGAGGAGTTCTCAGTTAAGATCTTGGATAGGCAAGTAAAGAGATTGAGGAACAAAGAGGTGGCATCCATTAAGGTCCTTTGGAGGAACCAACAAGTCGAAAGTGCTACACGAGAGGCCGAAGAGGACATGCAAAAATGGTATCCTTATATTTTCCACTCCACTCAATCCTAAGGTACTAATCCTAATCCCCCTATGTGATTTCAAGTCTCATATTTTAGCTCCTATGTCATTCATATGCATTCATGTGTAAGTTGGTAAACTTATGATAATTTTACACTTATGTAGAGAATTTGAAAATGGCATTTTTTACATGTTATGTTGCATTCTTGTTGGGGTTGATTTGTTGATGATCACTCTTGTCTTATACATATTTTTTACATTCGGGGACGAATATTCCCAAGAGAGAGATATTGTAATGACCACAAAAAGTGCCCAAAAACGTGCCTTAGAATGTCCAAAATTTTAATTTTCATATATCTTAAAATTCATTTGCTATTTTAAAAATCTGACTTCATATTCTTGTTTCAAGGGTCCAAATTAGGGGGTGAAGGGTCTTACCCTGATTTAAGAGGAAAGATTTAGCAATTACGAATTCTTAGAATGCAATTTCCAGAGAGGAATCCGCATCGCGGCCTTTGTGTTAAAATGGTGCCTATTTTTTGTAGTTCATCCAAAATATTCTAAGTATTGGGCCCAAGTGTTCTCAAACGTGTTTTTATCTTTATTTACCCAAATTTTACCCTTATATCATCCTAAACATTTCCCAATACTCTCCAAAACACTTAGCTATATTTTCACTCCAAAATTCAAGTCTCAAAACGCTCATCTAGAACTAAGGATTTCCTTCAAGCTTCAAACCTCCATTTTCAATCTTCACCAAGATCTTCTCCAAAGCTAAGGTATGTATGTTTTAGCCATTGGGTTCTTCCACCCATGGTTCCCTAATCTCCTAATCTCCACATGGTTCTTCCACCCATGTGGGTCTTGTTTATTTAAGAAGTTTATTTCATAGTGATTTGAATTCATGAAAGTATGATTGTTTTAGCATGTTTTGAGCTCTAAATGTTGGATCTAATGTTGCATTCGATGAGAGGTTTTGATGTGAATGTCTTAGGGGTGTTTCAAGGTGTTGATTAATGGTTTTATAACAGATTTTCTTCCATGATTTCATCTTTAATTACATGCTCTTTTACGCTCATTACACTCCCCAAGTGTTTGATAAAATATCCGGCTAGGGTTTCTTATGAAATTGAAGGTCCAAAGCATGAGATATGATATGATTGATGTTATGATGATGAAATGAGCTTATGTACATGACAAATTCTATATTAAGTGTTGCATTAGACTATGCTCAATCTGGGTAAGGACTCAGATAACCGAGATGGGGGTTTGTACTCATTAACTGAGGGAACGGTTAGTACTTATCCACCTAGAGATGAGGCGACATTATCACTAACCGAGGTGGAGGTTTATACTCATCAATCGCTTGAAGGGTTAGTACTTGACCACCTAGGTGATGGGGTGGCATTATCACTAATTGAGTTGGGCGTTTTCTCATCAACTGAGTGAAGGGTTAGTACTTCACCACTTAAGTGATGGGGCAGTATCATCACTAAACTAAGAAGGGGTTTTTACTTTGGAAATCTAATTTGGTCTATTCTACACATATGATATCTTATATGAGTGAGAGTTTCTTAAGCATCTTCCACTTTAGCATTGGTCATACATGCCATATTGCTATGTTATGTCTATTTCCTATTGTTATGCATTTTGATTATGATGCCTATTTCTTGTTGCATTGCATACAACATACTTAGTACATTCAAATGTACTAACACATACTATTACCTACATGATATCTCCATGTAGGAATCGGAGCCCAAGTTGATCATCCTCCTCCTACATGTGGCTAGTTCTGTGGTACTCAAGCTAGTTGGTGAGTCCTCCATTTAGGGGACCTTGGTATATGTTTTCTCTTGCTTTGTATTGAGACACTTTACTTTATGTTCAATTTTGACTATGAGGGTGATCTTGGTTATCTTGTCTTGGCTCCCGCTTTTATCTATGTATTTAGAGGTGTTTGTTGGACAAGTCATGTATCTATGATATGAGCTTTGACTCTTTGTCTCTTGATGTTGATGTTTGCAAGCTATCCCTTACCCCTTTTGCCCCTTATTCTTACTTTATGTTGATCTACATTGCTTTGCAAGCAAGGATGTGTAATGATATGCTATGAGACTTGTTTTGGGTTCCTCCGGGTTTCCCATTTGTCGTGTCACATCTAGGCCCTAGGCTTGGGTCGTGACAATTATTCACTTAATTTTCTCTCTAAGTATTGTATTCTAACCCGAATAACAATGAAACTGACGACTCTATGAAAAATGACCTAAAAATACTATTTATAGTAATTATAATTATGTCCTTAATAAAATAGAAAAATTGGTTGGCGGACTCTGTGAAACAATTCATGACTCATAGAGGCTTTTATGAGTCATAATCAAGGTTTCTTAATTAACTTTTGGGATTTTGGTCTTTACTTCTATAAACCATCTTTCATAACTTTTAAACTGATTTATGACTCATACTTCAAACTCGTAGGCTCAACTGGTTCAAATTATTAGTCTCTAGAAATCTTCACAAAACCTATCTATACGACTCGCAGAATGCTCTATGACTCATATAAGGGTCTCATGGACTTGGACTTCAGATCTCAACCTTTACTAGAATTTATCACGAAACTACCTCTATTACTCGTAGATTGCTTACCACTCATAGAAGGTCTCGTAAATGACCAAAAACTCGAAAACTCTGAATTTTGCCCCAAAGTCATGCCAACCTACTTTCCTGCAGCACAAAACACAAAAACTCATAAAAACTATCAATTTTGTATGGGGAACACATGAAATCCTATGTTTTAGGCATCAAAAGTGTTTTATTTTGATAGCACATCAACACCCTCAACTTAAAATTATTGCTTGTCCTCATGCGATGATTCAATCTATATAGACAATACAGTAACACAGAGCTCAACTTAATAGTATATATCACATACAATTCAAACTTAAATACCCGCTCCAACTTTTCAAAATAGGATCAAACAGCTATTTAGCAAACCAATGCAAAGTGGTGCATTTGACAACACAACTATGACAAGCAAGGGGAATATCAATAGTCCACAATCACTAAATAAGTCAAATATTAACAATGCAATGCAAGCGCCCACAGAAAAAGAAGTCCCATATTTAACACTCAGTGATTATTTCATATTTAGCTTTGGGACTGTGCAAATGCACTCACTCTCACAAACAATATTCATGTATGATGACTAATACCATAGGCTTGCCCCTATACTCATGGCTCAAGACCTTCAACTAGCTGGACTAGGATCACTTTAGGACTTTCTTGGCTTATAATGTAGGCTCAGGAGGTTTTGCTATGACATTTTTGAAAAATAATGACTAAAGGCCTCCTTGAAACTACACTTTTTCATCATTGTCACCTTACGAACTCTACTCTTTTCACCTTATTCTCCTTTTTTCCTCATTCAAGCTTTTCTAGATGTTTTCTTCTCATTTTCAGCTTTTGCCTTGTTTTTACACTTCATGTTTCTTTTTCTCTCATATCTAAGGCATTTGTTTCCTTTTTATTGCACCCAATACATGATTTTTCTTCTTTTGCTTCTCACTCCCAACTCACCACCTTATTTTTGTGCTTTACCCTTACACTGGCCACCCTAAACTTAAGCTTTTAGCCTGTATTGAAGTACTCATATCTCTCCTTCGAACCAGGGCCACTTTTGGTAACCACCCTCAACTTAGGCTTTTTGCCTCAGTTAAGGTTTACAATACTCAATGATAGACTAGGGCCAATTTCAAGGTTTCTCACTGGATAAGGCTAGGCTAATTAGGTATTTTGAAAGAATTGTTACATCTAAGGCTGAAATATTTAGAACAAGGGATAAAACATCATTTAGTTAGTCATTTTAGGCTAAAATGGACTAATTAAAAAACAAAGGCCTAAGATTCTTTCCTAATCCATTTAATCCACAATCTAACTTAAAGTAACAGGGCAAGTTCTGATTAGTACAAAATATACGAATCTAGCAAAATAAGCTCACGCTTACATGGCATTGCATACATTATCAACAAGAAACTCATAGATCATGCTTCATATCTCAAATTACCCTCACTCATCAGAACAGATATTGCCAAACACATAATCATGCATGGTTTCCATCTTACTACTAATCAAAATATTTTTGGCGGGTACTATTTAAAAAAACATAAAAACATGCTATGCCATAAGTATTAGTACTATATGCTACAAATATTATCTAAACATACTAAATGTGTCAGTTCAACATAAATTAAATATCCATGAGGAAAACAAACACAGGAAAGAAAACCTTGGGATTAAAAATTAGGATAGTTATGGACCATTAGCTACTCAGACTTCACTAAGGCCCATAACTATTCACACGCTATCGAAAAAGTTGTGCATTATTCCTAATTCACCAAGTCAAGCCAAAAATAAAATGTATAGGGGTCAAAAACATACATGGGTGACTAAGCGCCAGTCTTGGCCTTAGTCTGGCCATCGTTCTCCTGCAGGATAGTCTCCTTAGTGCTAGTACTATGTCTGGAGGGGCTAATACCCCTCAACCTATCATGCTCATGAGCTAGCCTCATCTCCTGCTCGTGCCTCAATATCCTCAAGGCAAGTTCGAACTCCTCATCTACCGAGAGCTTTGCATGTACATTCCTCTCAACTAGCACATCACCCTCTATAAGGTGTCTCTTCCTATGGGAAGTTTGTGTACATCTATGGAGGCAAATAAATTATATAACAGCTCTGAAGGTGTCGACTCTGGTAGTGTAACTGGCGCCGCAAGTGATGATGTCATGTTAGGCCTAAGCTTCTCAATCTCTGACTGGATGACTGGCGAATCTGAAGGTTGGGACTCGGCTAACCTCTTCTGAACCTTCTCTTAAAAGGAAACGATATAGGCATCTACTATAGAAATATGCTCCTGAATAGTAGAAATAATGAATGCTCGGCTTTGCTTCTTTGAGCTTGCAATAGCCTACCGAACCCCTAGCCTAATCTGCTGAATAAGCTGAGACAACTGGGCCTCAACACCTGATAACCGATATGCCATGGCCTGGACAGAAATGTCAGACATATAGACCATGCCCACTATAGAAGGCTATGTAGTAGTGGCCTCTAGTGCAGGAGTAAATATAGTAGAACCTCTCTCAATATTGACCACCTCTGGTTGCTGGGGTCTTTCATCAGTAGTAGCAGTCGTAGTAGTAGTGGTGGCAGTTGTCGAACCCTTAGGTGGTGGCTTTGGAATGAACATCTCTAGCAAAGGTAGAGGCTGTACCCACCGAAGTGCCACTGGATTCTCATTAGCCTTTATCAAGCTAGGCTGCAAAGTATGCTGGGCCTCCACTAACTAGTCTAGTTGATGTAAGATCTACACTCGAGACTTTATATAAAGTCTTTACATCAAACATGGGAATGGGATGGAGGTGGCCCTTTTCAGTGCTGACTCATGTATCTACTCTTCTATGAGCCGAGTCCAATTGATATCATAGCCAATAGAGATGTTTGCAACCAATACTGCATGCTTCAGTGCAAGTGTATTATCTTCTAGAGTTAGCTGAATTCATGATCTAATAATATCCCACCAAAACTTGGAAGGAAAGCTGAGTAAAGCCTTTACTATAGGCTCAATATAGGTGGTGGCCCATGCAGGCTCTGGACCCTGCTCTGCAATATGACTGGCTACCTATCTCAAAAGTGATGTCCGCTTTACTGGATCCTTCATAAGCAATGAGTTTCTGGCCTGCCCCAACCTGTGATCAAACTCTACTATAGACTTGGGAGCTCAAAACTTGGGACTAAAAACATGTGTATTTTCTCCTCAGAAATGCCTAACCGCTAACCTCTTACTCGTATCTCATCAACCTAGGCTTAGTGAGAGGTTTCTTCCTTTAGGAAGATCACAATGAATAATGGCTGCATATGATGCATAAAACTCTGTCACCAAAATCGAATAGTACCATCCAAGTGACTCTATCAGCCATATCAACCCATATTATATCATCATGTCCTACAGACCTGGGACATAGATTAGTCCATCATCAATGATCCTAGGTTCCTTATAGATGGAATGAGTTAGCTTGCCCTGCTCTTTAGGCTGTATATCCTAAAAGAATATAGCCTTCATACCCTCTATACACCATCCATTGGTATGGGTATCCAGAGCTGATGAAGAAGATGGTGCGATAGAGGACTCAATATCTGCTCCTTTCTTAGAGCCCGCCTCAGAACTGGGTTCTACGAATATGTAGATGGGTCATAAACCACTTTACAGGTCATATAGGGGGTGTCGTAGACTTGAAGCCCACAATTCCAGAAGCTTTGTACGAGACCCTAATTATGAGCCATGGAATACAATACAACCCGTCAACCAGTTCATGAGGCTTGCCAACCCAACTATCTTATTTGTTTAAGACATGTATTTTACTTATTATAAATAGGTTTGTTTAGGTTATTTTTCATAAGTTTTTCGGATAGTATTAATAAAAACTCAGTAATTAGAGAGCAAAAATAGTGAGATTGCATTGGAGAGAATTGAGAACACTTGTACTTTAATTTTATATTTATTCTTGCGATTCTCTTTGAAGTTGGATTTGCTTGTTCTTAATTCAATTGTGTAAGTGCTCTATTATGTTATTCCAATTTATAGGACTTGCATCTACACAAAGTATGAGTAGCTAAATCACAACTTGGGTTGTGGAAACAATGAAGAACTAACAAAGTAAAATCGAATAATTCATAATTCTTTGAAAGTATGCATGCATATATTAATTAACACTCTTCATTTTTCATATTTTCTAGTAGTTGCCAACATTAGAAACTGCCTAGTGTTACTGACTAGACCAAGGTGGTAATGAATAGGAAAATAGATTAATTAACAGGATTTGATTGATATGTTCTCGTCTAATTAACCAAACTGGGCCTAGGGTAGGTTATACTAGGACTAATAGGTAAGGGTTAGTAATGCACACTATAAAGATGGGACAAAGTCACATAGCGAAATTCACCTTTCACTTTTGACTAATGGGCTTGGTGAACTTAACTTTCCATCCTGCATACTACACACTAGAAGAGAATTATGTTATCTGATGATACTGAGTTAGTGACTTATGGGGAACACAATACCCTAGTTTCTCTCCATATTAATTTCACTCTTATATTAGTTACGTTTATTTTCCATTGATTATTGCAAACACCACCCCTTTTGGGGAATTAAGTCATAACTACTTAAATTGTAGTAATTGAAATTTCTTGAGCCTACGTACTCCCTTGGGTTTGACCCTAACCTTGGTTAGGTTCTATTTCTTGACAACGGCCACTTTATCCTCAAAAGGTAGGTGTCACTTGGGCGACATCAACCATGCAATCTTACCATAACTCGGATACACAACCTAGCTAATTGCTCCACACTGTAGCTAGTCTTCACTGGTAAGAAGTGAGCTGACTTGGTCAAACAATCCATGACTATAAGGACCCAGACTTTGTTAGGCCTGAATTGTGCATAAAATTTAGTTTTGGAAAGTTTTTGAGCAAGTTGGCATTACATAGGCAGCTCCATAGGTCGTGTGACTCATCATGAGCGTGTAGAGGATCCTTGAGGTGGCTCTTGGCCTTTTGGGTAAAGTGTTGGCCTTAAGTTGGATGTCAAGACTAAGGCTGTAAGATACCACCTATGAGGTGTATAAAAGGGGTTTGGAAAGAAAGCCTTAGAAAATTTGAAACTATGAGATTTTACGAAGAGGTTTACGACTTGTAAGGTGAGGTATGACATGTAAAGTAGGTTCGTAGAAACTTGACAGACTTGGTAAAATTTGGAATCATCTAAAGTTCAATCTATGACTCATCAAATGACCCATAAAGTCCTCTTTGAGTCATAGTCCGTATCATAAAATGAGAATCAGAAAAAGGTCTCTAAGAATCCATCAGAGGAAACACTATCTATGACTCGTAGAATGATCTATAAGTCGTAGGTCATGTCATAGAGAATGATTAGTAGAAAAGAGGTCTCTGATGTTTAGGAGGAGTGCTATCAGATGAAACCCTATCTATGATTCATAGAATGTTCTATGACCCGTAAATGGGATCTTGTAAACCTATCCAACCGATTTTAATTAGGGGTAGTTTTTTCATTCCTCATCTTTCTATGCTTATACTACGTTGTCTTGACCCTCAAAAAAGCTCCTTATTAGCCTTGTTACCCTAACTTCCTCTCATTTCCTAAAGTTACTAAGTCCCAAACACTTTCAAGACTTCTCAAAGACACCAAGGTCTCAAGAAGAAGGAACAAGCTAGGGTTTTGGTTCTTCTTTACCAAGCTAGGTATTCTCTCTGTTAAGTTAATAAGGTATGTGTGTTTTGATTGTGGGAAAATTTCTCTCACAAGCTTAACCATTTTCTCTCTAAGTCTTTCTCCAAGTTATGGGTTTTTATGAGTTTTTCATTAGCTATTTGCATGACATCATTATGAAGAAAACTATGATGATATTACGATGAGTACTATAATATGTTATCTTTGTATAGTATTATGAAGTGACAAGTCATGGGAAAATGTGACTTAAGATGAGGTTTTATGATGCCCTAACTATGTTTTGTTATGATAAGGTGGGTTATTTTGCATGATGTTGAAAAAGGGTTTTTGCTACTCTCCTCATGTCAAAAGATATTGTTCTTGCATGGCTTTTGAGCACAAATTCATACCTAGCATGTTTTACTAAATCATGAACAAAGCTTCTTATGTGACAAAGGCTTTATGACAAGATATGTGATTTACGAATGATATAAATTGTGAAGGGCTATTATGTATGCTATAAATTATGAGATGATGCCCTATCTTTTGTATGATGAAGCCTTGGTTTTTATGAGCTACTCTATGAACTATGAGGAAATTAAAATGCCTTGCATGTTATGATAATGACAATAATTTGAGTATTCCTTGGAATTTGACCTAGCACAGAGCGGACCTTGGTAAATAACCATTGTCCCATAACTATGTTCCCACATAGGATTGTGAATTGTTAAATGATCCGTACAGCCTAAGTTACATGAGGGGCCAAAAGGGTGATATTCCCATATGGCACATGTGAATCATATATCAAAAAGGGAGATGTTCCTGCAAGGCTAATAAAATATATCTACTGAAAAGGATGATGTTCTCATAAGGTTGATAAAACATGGGTGCCAAAAATGGTGATATTCCTATAAGGTAGCTATGAGGCACTTTTCCAAAAGGGTGATGTTCCTAGAAGGCGAGTGTATGGTTTGCCCCACCAAGATAGACCTCCCCATTTTTCGGTGTGGGGTGAACATTGGGATTTCAAGTGGTAGCTCGCTTGGTCTTATTGTTGGGTTATGGACTTTTCTGTCATGACCTGGACCTTGGGCCTAGATGTGACACGATAAAGGGGGAATCCGAAGGGACACCAAACAAGCCTCTTAGCATATCATTACACATCCTTGGTCATTAAAGCAAGTAAACAACATCAAGAGAACATAAAGTAAGGGCAAAAAGGCTAAGAGAGTCTATCATAGCTTAAAAACATACAAGAGTCAAGGGAGTCAAAGCTTAAAGCATCATTATGTAACTTGTCCAACAACACCTCTAAAATTAGAATTGAGTGGGGGCCAAGACAACTTTCTGGGCTCACCCTTATAGTCAAAATCATACAATAAAAGAAAGAGAGTCTTTGCATAACACAAGATCAAAAGATATCATCCTCGGAGTTGAGGACTCACCAAACTTGCTTTGGAGATAGTACTAGCCACGTGGAGGAGGTAGATGATCAAATGGAGCTCCGGTTCCTATATAGTAATATCAAGTATGCATAGGGTATGCATTAGTACATTTTAATGTACTAAGTATGTAGGATGCAATGCAACGAGATAGACAATATAATCAAAATGCATAATTAGGCTATGAATGAGCGTAATTGAAATATGACATGCATGAATGATGCTTGAAGTAGATTATGCTTATATAGAATGTATTACATATGTAGGAAGAGACCATATTCATAGACCAATCAAACTAGTACTTTGAATTCAGGGTATGACCACCCCTTGGGAAATGATCGAGAAATTTACTACTCAATCGGTAGATGAGCATGACCACCCCCCATCAAAGCGATTGAGTAAATATACCCCTATTTAGTATATGAGCATGACCACTCACCCATTAAAGTAATTAGGGAATATACACCCTAATTGGTAGATGAGAATGACCACCCCCTATGAAAGTGATTGAGTGAATATACCTCCCAATTTATAGATGAGCATGACCATCACCATTAAGTGATTAGGGAATATACACCCTCATTGGTAAATGGGCATACCACCCCCCATCATGGTGGTTGAGGCATAACACCTCCTCAACTAGGTGTGGTCAACTTACAATACTATAGATACTTTTCGTGAAAATAACTTATATGTACATCCTTTTCATCATCATAAAGTCACTTAGTTCACAAACAATACAATGGACCTTCAAAAGCTCAAGATCCTTAACTGGACATTTTATCAAATACTTGGTGGGTGTGTAGTGCTAGTACAAAATCATGCTATTTAAGAGTAAAATCATGTGAGAAAATCAATGTAAAACCACCCACTAACACTTGGTAATACCTCTATGCAAGATACATTAAAACCCCTCATCAATATCACATAATGGATCATAGATTCATAGCTCAAAAAATGCTTAAATAGTCACAATTTTATGAAACGCCAACAAATTCATAATAAGTAATACCTATTGGTAAATTAACTTAGAAACCTGCAATTTATGCAAAAAGGAAGGTTGGGCACCATGGGTGAAAGGACCCAATGGTTGAAACCCACATACCTCAACTTTGGAGATTTCCCTGATGAAGATTTGAATGAGAACTTGAAGTTTGAATGAAATCCTAAGATCTGAAATTAGATTGGGACACTTGAATTTGGCTAAAATATTTGTCTAAGTGTTAGAGAGGATTTTGGGGAATGTCTTTTATGATATAGAGTTGAAATATAACTAAGTATAGGTGTTTTTACATATGTGAAGTTTTACGCCCAAGATATAAAAGTCTTGGACCGAAGATAAAAAAACTGGGAACAAAATATTGTGGTCCGTTCCCTGGCCGCGTCACACTAGGGGCGTAGAACCTTACTTTTTTTCGCCAACTTCAAAAATTCAAATGTTGATATGGTTGCTCTATAATTTTGGTGATACCATTTTCCACTCAATTTTCCCCCTAAGCATGAATATGAAGTCATATTTTTGATATCATCCATGGATTTTTAGATATATAGAAATTCCAATTTTGGGCACTTTTGAGGTATATTTTTGGGCACTTTTTAGGGTCGTTTCAATATCTCCTCCTTGGGAATATTTGTCCCCGAATTTCAAAGAAATTTATATAACAGAAGTAAGTATGATAAATTTAGTCCATACAAGAATTCAACAATGCACTTCAACATCATTTCAATGATCTTAACATAAGTGTCAAAATCACCATAAACTTATCAATTTAAACATGAATGTATGCAAATGACATGAGGGCTGAAACTTAAGACTTGAAATCATATAGGGAACTTAGATTAGTACTTTAGGCTTCAGTAGAATGGAAGAGATAGGGATATCTGTTTTGTATGTCCGCCTTGGCTTCCCATGTAGCACTCTCAACTTGTTGATTCCTCCAAAGGGCCTTAACGGAAGCTACATCCTTGTTTCTCAACCTCTTCACCTGTCTATCTAAAATTTCTACCAAAACCTCTTTATAAGTCAAACTTTCTTCAACAACACGCACAACATCCAATGGTACAATAGCATTTGGGTCACCCACACACTTCCTCAACATAGATACATGGAAGAACGGATAGACCAAGTCCATTTCTCTAAGCAACTCTAACTCATAGTCCACTTTAGCAATCTTCCTCAACACCCTATAAGGACCGATAAATCTTGGACTCAATTTACCCTTTTACCAAAATGAACTATAACCTTCATTGGTGAAACCATCAAATAGACCTAATCACCAACCTTAAGTTCAAAATCCCTTCTCCTCACATTGGCATAGGAACTTTGATGACTTTGGGCTATTTTCAACCTTTTCCTTATTAATATCACCTTCTTCGTGGCGTTTATAATAAGTTTTGGACATAATAAAGCCATCTGTCCCACTTTAAACCACCCAACCAATAATCTACCATAAAGGGCCTCAAAGGAGCCATTCTAAGGCTTGTATGATAGCTTTTATTATGAGCAAACTCAATCAATGGAATATGATCATCCCAACTATCCTTAAACTCCAATACATAAGATCTAAGCATACACTTAAGAGTTTGGATAGTTCTTTTGGCTTGTCCATCTATTTGAGGGCGAAAGACCATACTAAGCTTAACCTGGATACCAAGACCCCTTTGGAAGGACCTCCAAAACTATGAAGTGAATCGAGTACCACAATCCGAAATGATAGTCAAAGTCACCCCATGCAATCTAACAAACTCATGAATGAACAATTAGCATAATCTTCGGCACCATATGTAGTCTTAACCAGTAGAAAATGAGCCAACTTTGTGATTCTATCAACCACAACCCAAATAGAATCAAAACCTTTTCTAGTCTTAGGCAACTTAACCACAAAATCCATGTTAATTTCCAAGTAGGAATATCTGTATCTTGGGCTAGGCCACCTGACCTTTGATGCTCAGCTTTTACTTGTTAGCAATTATGGAAACTGGACACAAACTAGCAATGTCTTTCTTTATACCATCCCACCAAAATACCTCAAATCTCTATACATCTTTGTGGAACCGGGTGAATAGAATAGGAAGAATTGTGAGCCTCATCAAGAATCAACCTCCTAAAGTTATCAACATTAGGCACATACAATCTAGCTGTGAATCTAAGGGCACCATCTCCCCCTTGGGAGACAACCTCTACTTTACCAACTCTCACAAAGGTGTTCAACTCTAACAAGGCGGGGTCAAGATATTGCTTTGCCTTCACCTCCTTAATCAATGAAGATTTAAAACCACCAATCACCACTACACCACCATTGTCAACCTCTTCTAACCTAACCCCCAATCTAGCCAACCGATGGACCTCTCTAGCCACCTCTTCTCCACCATCACCAATATGTGCTAACTACCCCTAGAGATCCTACTCAAAGCATCGGCCACAACATTAGCTTTGCTGGGGTGATAATGCACACTCATATCATAATCATTAAGAAGATCTCACCACCTTCATTGCCTCAAGTTGAGATCTTTTTGGGTGAACACATATTGGAGACTCTTATGATCAGTAAACATATCAACATGCACTCCATATAAGTAATGACGCCAAATTTTCAAAGCAAATACCACGGTGACCAATTCAAGATCATGGGTAGGATAATTCTTTTCATGCACCTTAAGTTGTCTAGAGGCATAAGCTCTCACCTTACAATTTTGCATCAAAACACAACCCAAACCAATTCTTGAGGAATCACAATACACAACAAACCCTTCCGATACAGATAAGATGGGAGCAAAGACAAGACTATCTTTCAAAGTTTGGAAATATTTTTTTCACTCTTCAGTCCACACAAAATTTCCTTCTTTTGGGTTAATTTAGTCATAGGAGAAGCAATAGAAGAGAACCTATTAACAAACCTCTGGTAGTAACCCACAAGCCCAAGAAACTTCTAATGTCTGATGGTGTCAAAGGTCTAGGCTAATTTCTAATCACCTCTGTCCTTTTAGGATCTACCTTAATACCATCCCCCGACACCACATGACCTAGAATGGCAACCACTTTCAACCAAAACTCACATTTTTAATACTTTACATACAACTTCTCCTCCTTTAAGATTTACAACATTACCCTCAAGTGAGACACATGCTCCTCCTTCCTATGGGAATAAATCAAGATATCATCAATAAAAACCACCACATACAAATCAAGGTAGGGTTAAAAGATCCTACTCATAAGATCCATCAAGATAGTCAGTGCTATGGTTAACCCAAAAGACATAACCACAACTCATAATGCCTATACCTAGTCCAAATGATTATCTTGGGAATATCACACTCCCTCACTTTCACTTGGTGATACTCAGATCGAAGATCAATCTTAGAGAAGTGACTAGCCTCATGAAGTTGGTCAAATAGATCACCAATCCTTGGTAGAGGGTACTTATTCTTTATGGTGACCCTATTAAGTTGCCGGTAATCAATACACATTCTAAGCGAACCATCCTTCTTATACCCAACAACACCAGGAAGCTCACTAGGAAAGACATTAAAGAACTCATTAACCACCGAAATCAACTCTATAGGATGGACTTTGGACTCAAAATTACTGACCCTCACAAAATGATAAAGACTCCCTTTAGAAATAAACTTATGGGATTGAATGCAAGAAATGAATTACCCTTGACCTCCACATCATGACTATTCCACTCAAGAATAGGCTCATTAGGTTATTGGAATCTAACTCTACGGGTCCTACAAATAATGGAGACATAATATGCATATAACTAATCCACCTCAAGTACGACATCAAAATCTACCATATCTAATTCAACATAGTCGCAAGAAAAGTTTTATGCAATATAACAGCAGAACAATTCCTATGGACCTTCGTAGCAACAATAAACTCACCAATGGGGTAGACACCAAATGTTCACACAACAACTCGGGACATACATGAAACCCACTAGCTATAAAAAAGGATAAAGAAAGAGATAGTGGCACTCTGATCCATCAATGAATACATATCAAAGTTAAAGGAAATTTCAACAAACTTAAAGCAACATCGGACCTTCATCCCCTCCTTGCCTCCCTTGAAGAGCACCACCTTGATGACCTTCCTTTCCTCCTTGGCCCACATTAGTACCTTGTCCTTTAAGACCATCACCCCTACCTTTAGGTTGAGCATGAGGACAAGCACTAACTTTATACGTAAATCTGCCACACTCGAAGAAAGAATTAGATTTCTTCAAACATGGGCCACCATGGCCTTTTCCACACCTTGGGCATTTAGGATGAGTCATCCACCATTACCCTCGGGCTTGTCATATGGATGCCTACCTATAATTAAGGCTCAGCTTTTTCCTTTCCACTTTTACTGTTTAAACTCTTAAGGGTACCCACCAATCGGTTGAGTTGGGCGGTCATGACCTTGGCCAAAACCCATAGAGCATTGGGAACCTCCGCATTCGATTTATCACCATCCTGAGTAGCTTGGGACATTCTGAAATGTAATAGTTAGGAATTATTAATAAACCCTAGAGGCCCTTGCTCTACCGTACGACATAGATCATGAAGAAGTGAAACATTTTCTAAAATGCTTCTTAGCCTCTTACTCATAGTTGTGAAGTGCTTCACAACCATGAATAAGGCTTTAATTGACATCGTGTGTTAGATGCTAAGGATCATTAACAACCTAGTGTTCTGATATCATCTTTTTCATGACCCAAACCTAGGGCCTAGACGTGACATGATGAGTGGAGAACTAGAAGGGACCCCAAAAAAGCCTCTTAGTATATAATTACACATCCTTGGTCATGAAAGCAAGTAAACAACATCAAGAGAACATAAAGTAAGGTTAAATGGGCTAAGGGAGTCTTTCATAGCTTAAAAACATACAAGAGTAAAGATAGTCAAAGCTCAAAGCATCATTACTTAACCTTTCCAACAACACCTCTAAACTTAGAATTGAGTAGGGGACAAGACAACTTTCTGGGCTCACCCTCATAGTCAAAAGCATACAATAAAAGAAAAAGAGTCTTTACATAACATAAGATCAAAAGATATCATCCTTGGAGTTGAGGACTCACCAAACTTACTTTAGAGATGGTACTAGCCACGTGAAGGAGGAAGATGATCAAATGGAGCTCTGGTTCCTACATGATAACATCATATAGGCATAAAGTATGCGTTAGTATGCTTGAATGTACTAATTATGTAGGATGCAATGCAACAAGAGATAAGCAACATAATTGAAATGCATAGTTAGGCTATGAATGAGCATAATAGCAATATGGCATGAATGAATGATGCTTCAAGTAAATCACACTTATATAAAATGTATTACATATGTAGGAAGAGACCATCTTTATAAACCAAGAAAACTAGTACTTGGAATCTAAGGTATGACCACCCCTTAGAAGTGATTGAGAAATTAACCCCTCAATTGGTAGATGGGCATGACCATCCCCCATAAAAGTGATTGAGTGAATATATGCCCCAATTGGTAGATGAGCATGACTACCCCCATCAAAATGATTAGGGAATATACCCCCTAATTGGTAGATGAACATGACTATCCCACACCAAAGTGATTGAGTGAATATACTTCCTAATTGGTATATGAGCATGAGTGCCCCTCATTAAAGTGATCAAAAAATACACCCCTTAATTGGTAGATGAGCATACCGCCACCCATCATGGTGGTTGAGGCATAACACCTTCTTAACTAGGTGTGGCCAACTTACAATACTATAGATACTTTTTATCAAAATAACTCATATGCATATCCCTTTCATCATCATAAAGTCACTTAGTTCACAAATAATACAATGGACCTTCAAAAGCTCAAGAATCCTTAATCAGATATTTTATCAAATACTTGGCAGGTGTGTAATGCTAGTACAAAATCATGCAATTTAGGAGTAAAATCATGTGAGAAATCAATGTAAAACCACCCACCAACACTTGGTAATACTCTTATGCAAGATACAGCAATACACCTCATCAAAGTCCCATAATGGGTGATAGATTCATAGCTCAAAACATCCTTAAATAGTTATAATTTTATGAAATCCCAATATAGTTTATTACCAAATTCATAATAAGTAAGACCCATAGGTAAATCAATTTATAAACATGAAATTATAGAAAAAGAAAGGTTGGGCACCATTGGTGAAAGGACCCAATGGTTGAAACCCACATACCTCAACTTTGGAGATTTTCTTGATGAAGATTTGAATGAGAACTTGAAGCTTGAATGAAATTCTTTAGATCCAGAATAAGATTGGGATACTTGAATATGGGTGAAATATTTATCTAAGTATTAGAGAGGGTTTTGGAGAATGTCATGTATGATATAGAGTTGAAATATGGCAAAGTATAGGTGTTTTTATGAATGGAAAGGCCTTGGACCGAAGATAAAAAAATTGGCAATAAAATATAGTGGTCTGCGCCCTGGCTGTGTCGCGCCAGGCGTGCGGAATCTTACTTTTTTTTCACCAATTTTGAAAATTCAAATTTTGATATAGTTGCTCTAAGATTTGGGTTATACCCATTTTCTACTCAATTTTGCCCCCTAATCACGAATATAAAGTTAGATTTTTGATAACATGCATGAATTTTGGGATGTATGAAAATTATAATAATGGGCACTTCTGAGCTACATTTATGGTCACTTTTTGGAGTCATTTTATTTTTCCATCTACGTATATTATGTTGCATAATTTGATGATTGATCTTTAAAAAATTTGAAATGGCATTGAGCATGCATGACATATTGAGCTTACATCAGTTGACTTTGATTATGCATATTGTTAAGTATGACCTATGTTCCTTATTGAATTTGTACCCTACATACTTAGTACATTTCAAGTATTAATGTATACATTTTGCCTGCATGATCTAACCATGTAGGAACTAGAGTATCGTACTATCCTCCTCCTCCACGTAGCTAGACATTCTGATCGAATATTTGCATGGTGAGTTCTCCACATCTGGGGACAAAATTCCACTTATTTTCATGCTTATTTTAGACTCTATTATTTTTGGATAATATCTCTTGAGGGTGAGCCAGGAGATGCCTTGGCCCCTGACCTATTCAAAATTTAGAGGTGTTATTAGATATTGTTGTAGTCATGTATTATTGAGTTTGACTTCTTATAATTTTGTGTTATGAAGATCATCCCTTAGTACCATGGTTCCCCCCTTTTGTTAAATGCTTGTTGATGGTATTGAGATGAAAGTCCTAAGTCCCTAATCTCCCCGCAACGTGAGTCATAGATACCCGCCCCATAGAAATTATTTGCTATGTGATTTATGCACATACTCTTCCTTATATCATCCTCATAGCATGAGTCCAAAGGCCCACTTCCCATGGATATTATGTGCTATATGTTTTTGTTGCTTTTCATGCTTTCGCAAACCAAGGGTGTGCTTATATGCTTATGAGGCTTGTTTCTGGTCCCACTATGGTCCCCATTCTCTTTGTCGCATCTAGGACCTAGGCTTGGGTCGTGACAAGTTTATCAGCGCAATAAATTTTTAAATGATCCTTAGAAATCTAACACACCACGTCAAGTAGAGTCTCATTCATGGTTATGAAGTGCGCCACAATTATGAGTGAGAATCTATGAGGCATTTTAAAAAATTGTTCACTTCTTCATACTCTACATCATGCTTTAGATTTATCATAAGGTTTCCTACCTCTAACGAGCAACCTTTTTGCACTTTTAGAGCATGCCGCTGTCACCACCTAAGCCTAGGGCTTAGAAGTGACCGGCGAATGGGGAACCGAAGGAACCATAAACAAGCCTCGTAATATATCATTACACATCCTTGGTCGTGGAAGCACGAAATATAACATTAATAGATAGGGATAACAAGGAAAATGGGACTAAGGGTAAACTTTCATATCATAACATCAAGAACAAGAGAGTCAAGACTCATAGCATAGATACATGACATGTCCAACAAGACCTCTATTACATTGATAAGATCAGGGTCCAAGACAAACAACTGGGCTCACCCTCATAGACAATACATAACCAAAATAAAGATAGTCTTAATACATAGCCAGAGAGCATAACTAACATCGCCGAAATGGAGGACTCACCAACAAGCTTGAAGGACAATCGAACTAGCAACATGAAAGAGGATGATGATCAAGCGGTGCTCCGGTTCCTTCATGGTGATGTCATGTAGGCGCAGAGTATGCATTAGTATGTTTGAATTTCCTACGTATGTAGGATGTAATGCAACAAGAGATAGACATCATAGTCATAATGCATAGATATAGACAATAGCTACCATAATAACAATATGATATGTATGATTAATGCTTAAGTAAAACATGCTTACACAGGACATAACCTATGTGTAAGAAGTGTCACGACCCGAAATTTGGCATGATGACACTCGTCTTATCCCACCAAGACAAGTCAGCCTACAACCCAACTATAACCTTAAAAGTGCAAAATTATAATAAAAATGAAAGTTCAATTATAGATAATGAGTCAATTTAATGAAAATTCCCCCAAAACCTGGTTGTCACGTATACAAGCTTCTAATGTATTATAATAGATTCGAAAAGAACCATAAGTGTCAAATGATATTGCCTCTAGAGTAGAACAAAATCATAAATAAGAGTAAGAAGTCAGCTGGGATGGCAAACAACTAGCTCTTGAATTCTTCACAGAAAGCCTCGGTCAAGAATAAGTAGAGAGTATCACGACATTTCGGCTGCAACCTATAAAATTATTGTAGCAAGGGGGATTAGTACCAAACACACGGTACTCAGCAAGTGAACTGCTAAACAAAAAGTTAAGTAATATAGAATATCAATACCCCCAACGCTCCAACCAAACCCCCACAACTACAATCTGCATAAAATCAGTCCAACATAGCAGTTCATAATGTACATAGTAGATAACTCAATAACCACCACAACAATTATATATCAACAACACCAGGGTTCAAGTGCATCTATCATAAGTTTCACAAAGCACTCACACGTTTATAAATGATAATGAGATGCAATGCAATGCAATGTAATGTCACATAGAATGATACATGTCTATCCCAGTGATACACATCCGCTGATCATAAACATGCCTCAGTCAAAACCTATGGAGGCCACACATGGACCATGTATCTATCGTGACATGTGACACGACTCTTGAATCATAGTATCTATCGTAGCGTGTGACACATCCCTTGAATCATAGTAACCATTGCAGCGTGCGACACAACCCTCGAATCATAGTATCCATCGCGGCATGCGCCACGTCTCTCAAATCAAAGTATATCCTCTTTAATTCTCATTCTTTGGTTTACTAGCTGAAATCATTTTCTATAGGGTTTACATTTCTTTTTTTCCACTAGTTGGAATCATTTCCCATCGGCTTTATATTTCTTTTCTTGGAACATTCAGCAATCACATAGTAAATACACAATAATCATGTTTATGGAAATGAAATACGCAAGATGCCCATACAAATTCATATATCCCAAAATCAAGAATGGGTAGTTCAATAACATAAATATTGCCGTATCCTTAATCTCAATACTATCACAACCTTAACAACATTCACATCTAAAAGTAAGTATCACTTCGATATCAATAACAAATAATCATTATTTCACATATAATAAA
>JAOTQJ010186792.1:0-22179 GCA_025642045.1 Solanum sejunctum | reverse complement strand
ATAATTTTAAATGTTAAAATTCATGGATATAATTATTTACCTGGAACTGAAATTATGTCTATTTGTACTAGAATTGTTTATCGACCCCTTTATACTTTATCTCTGAGATATCGAATTATAGACCAAAATCATGAGACTGTTTTGTTTGAAAATAATTTTTTAAAGTCTAAAATTATTACGCGAAGATTAATTAAATGAGAAAAAATATCTTTGATAATTGATCGTTATCAATCATCTACTCACCTATTTAACCGTAGAATTATTGTGATTATGGGGAAAAGGAGGGATAATGTCTTCCTTTACCATTTGATGGTTGAAAATAAAGGTGATTTCAAGTACACGCCTGGTAGGTTTATTCAAAGCATATTTATGAAAATAGTAGAAAATAATTACATGTATTAAATTAAACTCTATTTTAATTTTTAGACAGATAAATTAAAATATTTATTGATATATTTATCAGATAATATTGTTATTGTATTATTCCCGGCCATATTATAATCCATATAGACTTTAGTGTTCACTATAACTTGTATATAAATTGATGATCGAGAAAGCTTCAATGTATGACCCCTTGACAGAGCTTTAGGCTGACAAGCTTCTGAAAAAAGATGCACATGATACTTTAGACAAATTTTATATCGAAATAATATAGATAAAAATAAAAAAATTATAAAATATAATATAAATTTACATGATACACGAACTTTTAAATTTGATGATTGTGTAATTCAAAAACAAATATATAAAATTTATTGGGTAAAAGCAGACAACATATATCATAAATTTGGACAGTAAACATGTGACACGATATTATTGAATACCTCTTACACAAAATTTCTACTACAAGTTAGAAAAGATCAGGATGTGACTCATTTATGTGCAACAAGTTGTGAGACCTAAAAGTTAAGAAGCACAGACTTGAGAGTTCAAATCAAATATTGGGGTCCATGACCATGCCCAGAAACTAGGTTGATATTATATTAAGGTATTTGATATGTATTATAAACTTATTTAATATTTGATGTAATATGTATATTAGAACTAATATAAACGTGTCTGACGTTTATGCTATTTAATTTTGAATATATATATATAAATGGACAATTAAATTTATTAAAAGTTAACAAGCGGGCACACGTTTCCTACATTATAGTACGATGTATAGTAATAATTGATGAGACTAGGGATAAAATTAACAATAAGTTGGAGGTTTGGAGACATGTTCTGGAATCCAAAAGGTTCAAATTGAATAGGACTAAAATAGAATACTTGAAGAACAAATTCAATGTTGCGAAGGATAAAACAATCATCGAAGTAAAGCTTGCCACTCAACCTATTCCCAAGGGAGAAAGATTTAAATATCTTGAGTCCATCATCAAGAGTACTAGTGATATTAATTCCCAAGGGAGAAAGATTTAAATATCTTGAGTCCATCATCAAGAGTACTAGTGATATTAATGATGATGTCATACATTGTATTATGGCAACATGGATAAAGTGGAGGCTTGCCTCTGGAATATTATGTGATAAGAAGATATAATATAAGCTTAAAGGTAAGTTTTATAGAATGATAGTTAGACTGTCGTTACTATATGGGGTGGAGCGCTGATTAGTCAAAAAATCACATATCCAGAAGATGAAAGTTACGAAGATAAGGATATTGAGATGGATGTGTGGACATACCAATGATGATAAGATTAGGAATGAGACCATTTGGGAGAAGTTAGGGGTGGCAGACAAGATGAGGACACAAACTCTCAAAACTATATGTGATGCAAGCAAAGGTGTTTGATATATCTATAAATGTGACGAAAAATAAAAATACCGCACGTTTATGGCATAAAAGACTTTGCCACGGTAGTGAAAAAGGAATGTCTAAATTGGTGAAATATAAAGTTCTACCTGATTTAGATCAGGTATCATTGAAGAAATGTAAAGATTGTCTAGTTGAGAAACAGAACAGAGTCTCTTTCCATAGTTCTCCACCTTCCAGAATGGAGAATGTTTTAGATCTGATTCACTCTGACGTATGTGATCCACTACCGAAGTCACTTGGTAGAGCTAGATATTTTGTGACCTTCATCGATAACCATTTGAGGAAGACTTAGGCTTATACCATTAAGTCCAAGGATCAAGTGCTACGAGTCTTCAAACAATTCACGCCTCAGTTAAGAGAGAAACTGGGAAGAACATCGAGTGTGTCCTTGCAGACAATGGCGGAGAGTATATTGGATCATTTCATGCTTATTGCAAAAAGTATGGTATTAGACATCAAAAGACGCCTCCAAAGACACCACAGTTAAATGGTTTAACTGAGAGGATGAATCGAACCTTAACAGAAAGAATAAGGTGTTTACTCTTTCATTCAAAGCTAGATAAATTTTTTTGGGTTGAAGCACTACTTACAGCAGTGTATGTGCTAAATTGCTCATCATGTGCTCCACTACAATATGAAGTTCCGGAGAAAATTTGGTCAGGCAAGAATGTTTCTTACAAACATTTTCGAGTATTTGGGTGCAAAGCTTTTCTTTATGTTCCAAAGGATGAAAGGCAAAAGCTTGATGTCAAAACACGATAGTGTGTGTTTATTGGCTATGGTTAAGATGAATTTGGCAATAGGTTCTATGATCTAGTGCACAAGAAGCTGATTAGGAGTCGAGATGATGTCTTTATTTAAGATCAAACTATTAAGGATATAAATAAAGCAGACAAAGAAGGCTTTACTCCTACAGATAATTCCACAAGCTTAAGGTTGAATTCTTCAACAGAAGCACCGACTCAAGTTGAAGATGAGGTTCATGATGATCATCCGCAAAATGCAAATGATGAAGGTATTCCCCAGGAAGATGAACCAGAAAGAGAGAATATTGATGATGGTCACACTATCCCTCTTTCATAAACTACGTGTCAATCCAAACAAAATCAGATAAATTAAGATGATGGAAATATATGAATTTTTAAAAAATAATCAAAATTACGCTATAAAATATAGACATAGATGAATTAGTTTAATTTATAGTTCCTTACAAAGTTACTTCTAATTTTATACTGTATTATTTTTATGAAAAGACCTTTTATTTTACACGTAAAGATAACAAGCAATCACTTCATGTGGTGTAAAATGGCGTACCCAAAGAAAACATTTTCCGCGAATAGGGTACACAAAAGAAACGTGAATATTCCTTGTTTAACAATTACTAATTTGGTATGAAAATTAAAAAAGTTAAGAATCAAAAGAAATATTTTTTGAAAACTAAAGATTAAAAGGGCTCTTCTCTAAAAATATATATCAAAATGGAAAGTCTATTTTTGACAAACTATGGCTAACAAATTAACTTCACCATCTATCAGTTAACCCCAAATTCAAAATAATAGTACACAAATTTTAAAGGTAGTTCGCCCACAAACGGATGAACTACAATTCTTTCTATTAACTTCTCATATGATGCTATATCTCTTTATTGTTAAGTAAACACAACTCACATGCCAATGTTTTAAACTTGGCAACTCCCTGAATTTCAATTCAACTTTCGTTTCTCAAGTCGCCTGGTTTGAATATTGTTTTAAAGTTAGCCATCAACTTTTGATAATTAAAAAAAGAAGTCTGCCGACATCTCTATAAAAGGAACAATTGATCCTTAGTTTTTAAGATCATCAGATCGAGAGAAAATACAGAGAGAGCCATAGAGAGAAAGTGAGTATTTTCCTTCTGTGGGGTATACCATAGACTATAAAATAAAATAGTCTGTGAAAAAATTAGAATATTTGTTTAGGAAATATTTTTTCCTAAAATAAATAGTGAATTTACTATTTTTGGTATTTTTCTCTGAGAGCCTACTATCTGTAATAGTAGAAGAAATTGTATACTTATGTCTACAATTTATTATAGAAGAAATATAGTAGAAGTATTGATTTGTGAACATAGCCCAAAAGTTTTGGGTGAACCACATTAAATTTTTCGATGTCTATTTTTATTTATTTATTTATTCCTCCTAAATTTTATTGTTCACTCCGCTGCGTGGGCCCAATATTTATATGATTAAGTCCATATTTTCTCATTCATCTTCTACTTTTTTTTCTCATTCATCTTCTACTTTTTTATACTTTATATTTTGATTTTAGAAATTTGATAGTCATGTCTCAATAATTCAGAAGGTCTGTATATTCAATTGAATCAAATATTTATAAATGCAAAGAATACTGTAAAATGAAAATACCGAGAACTTCAAGAAATTCCGGCCATTAGTTTTGGAATTGTGCGGGTTCATTGGTAAAAAATTTAAGTTATAACTAGAGTCAGCCAAAGAGCTCTGTCAATAAGTACGATAGTTCAAAGAATTACAAGCAGACTTACTACATTGGCAATTTTTTTATTTGGGGGATGAGTCATATTGATAACTTTCTTCATTCAATTTAATTACAAATACTTAATATTTGAAAACTTTTGAAGTTAAAAGTATCAGCCGTCCTAGAAATGAAATGAAGATTGTTCTAGGTTGCATGAAACATGATGTAATTTATAAAGGAAAACTAGTCACAAGAGGAACCATTGTCCCGAGGACCTTTAGTAGTTTTTTGACTATTTATGTCATGAATTTTTTTTCCAATATTTTTAAGTACTCTTATTAATGAAAAAATTTATACTTTTATTGGAGTAGGGCCTAAAACGTCTTTGAATTATTAGAAATGATATAAAAATGCCCTTCATTCACCTTTTAAGTCTAAAATACCCTTGTCATCTATCTTTGAGTTCAAAAATGACTTTAATTCATCTTTTTTCCTCACTTATACCCTTGAAACTAACAATCCTCTTTTTATTTCTTTTTTAAATATTTATTATATTTCATTTTCTTATGGAATAAAATAAATCCCCATCCTCCATTTTCTTTTAAGAAAAAAAAACCTTATATTTTTTTAAGTTTGTTCTAGGTTATAAAGAAAGATATTATTTTGATTTGGATAAAATATGTAAAAAATGTGATTGAAGAAAATAAATTAATAGTTTTGTTGTAGTTTTTTTTTTTTAAAAAAAAAACAAATTAGGGCCATGAAGAAGATGTATTTTTTTTTTGTATTTAATAAATTATAGGAAAAAAATTCTTTTAAAAAATCTAAAGTTACAGTAATACATATTTTAAAAATTTTAAAAAATATGCACATAGTTGTATTTTATGTAGAAAACACAATAAATCTTTTAAGGAACAAAGCAATTTATTAAAATCGATTTAGCTTTCTTTAATTTTTTATTTAATCAAATTTGAATAATTTTTCAATATTTTTAATAACATCATAGAAAACAAAAGCTTACTCTTTGAATAAATTTAAAACTTACTTTTCATTAACTTTATATATTTTTAAAAAAAGATTTTTGCCCTTATCGAAACATGCTCTATATTATATGAGAAAAGATTTTTGAACTTTCATCCCCTCGCCACTCTTGGCAACGCTTCCTTCTGCATCGCATTTTTAATCGTTAGTGAATATATATTTTTTGTATGAATTTCGTTATTGTCCACTCGATTGGATAAGGTTCCAAGTTCCAAGCAAATAATACAGCCATAGAGCAACAAGTACCACTTTGCACTTGCCAAAAAACCTACTTTAAAGAGTTGTAATAACATACCACGTTTTTGTTGCCAAAAAATATTCTATCCTATTTTATTGTAACCCCTCAGCTCCATTTTGAGACACTTATTACACAGTTACACTATTGACAACAAAGAGACATTTCTGTTAAAATGTATTGACACATGAACATGTTTTTCTAATGTGAATTAAGGCCATCCTAATTTTTTTTAAGCTAAGACCGAGTCATCCTTCATATAATATAAGATTTTAATTGAGGATTCTTAATTAAGCATAGATGTTAAAACCAATTTCTTAGTATGAGAATAGAATTAGAGATGATATGAGATCGTAGTTCTAATGTAAGATTTTACAAAAGTTAGGTGAACCAGTGACTTGTAAGTTGTATATACATGCTGGGATCAATTCTTAAGTATTTAAAGTATATTAGGTATGATTTAGAGTCATAAGAGATCTTTAACATCAAGCCAAGTCCAAACAGTTTCTAGCAACTAAGTTTTTATATGAGTTGATGAAGGGTCAACTTCAAATAACCATATCTCCTAAAGTATAATAAATTAGGTGACCCATAATATATCAAATCGAAGATATTTAAATTAGCTTTCCAACGCATCTGATTTCACCTTGACCATTTTAGTGAAGGGGTGCAAAACTATTTAAAGGTCCCGATAGCTCCACATCGCGAACCAAACAGGAACCATCACTGGATAAGCAATGACGTTTTTTTCATTTTATTTTGAGGATACTTTTATCCTAACACCTTTGAGGGCCTATTTATAGTCCCAAAAATGTATAAAATGTCAGTTTTCATAATTAAAATCCTCTCCCTTCACTCCTAAACATAAACACTCATGGATCATCAAGAAAGTCATGAAGCTAGGATTATCTTTCAAGATTCATCCTTAAGGTAAGTTATTCTTCATAAATTTCAATCTACCTAATTCTAATTTCTTCATCTATTCATGAATATCTAATAGGATTTTAAATCATAACCTAGGGTTTTAAGAAAGCGAATTCAAGAATTCTAAGAAAGGATTTCTTGACTTTTCTTCTTCAAGAATTAGGGTTCTTCATCAAGAACTCTAAAGAGTCTAACTCAAGAATTCAAGAATCAAAGAAAATTCTTTCAACCAATCCTTCTAAGTTCTTTCACTTTAAGAGAACTACCAAGATTAAGGATTTTCTCCAAGAAAGCAAGTATTCATCAAACTTTGATAGAAATATCAACTTTTCAGGTATGTAAAGGCTACCCAAAAGCATGGAATTGTTCTTACATGTGCCCCAATATAAAGTTAGGTTGTAAATTGATACTTTAGAGTCTTGAGTAGTGATTTCTTAAAAATTTCTTGAATATTAATGCTAATTATTGAATCTTATCTTTAAATTATATTTCATATCTTAAATTGATAATCATCATGTTTAAAGTTTACTGTATACTTGCATTATTATATGATGATGATTTGATCTTATTAAATTCTCTCTGTAAAGACTCGAATAATGAACTTAGGGGGATATCTAGATCCTTGATTGTTCAAATGTGATGTTTGATTGGGTCTGAGTCTTGAGGTGAGTGTATTGATGATTGTAACAGCTGAAAATAGCATTGATAGAGTTGAATGAATATTTATTCTTAACTTGAAAAGAATAGTCTTGCCCTTTGAGTTGATAGATGATGAGATGAGGTTAGTGTTCTTACTCATAGAGGTTGAGTGATGGAAGTTCTTGATGGATTGACAGACTTATGAGCATATTGAGTCCTTGGAGGAGTATTAGTACCAGAATAGATAAGAGTGAGTCTCACTCGCACTCATTAATTATGTGGCCAGCGTAGGAGAGGATTGAATCGTGAAAGCGAATGTTTTCTTTGTCCCAGAAGAGGACTTGACAGAATTTTAGATCCACTGACAGACTTGTCCTTTACCCCGACAAGGTACTAAACAGATGTGATAACGACATTTCTTCGTTGTATCACTACCGGCTCAAAAGTAGTGGATGTTGGTTATAGAAACTCTCAAATAAGTTTCATGGTGATAGGATTTCGATATGATGTGATTGTTTGATGTTTTAATGGATAGTGGGGTGATAGAGTCATCCTTTACTCTAAGGTGGGGATGAGTGATTGATGAGTGATTGTTATATTATTCTATTTACTTTAGCCCAATTTACATACAGTACATTTCAAGTACTAACGCCCCTTTAGTACTGCATCATTTTATAATTCAGATTCTGTAGATAGAGGACTTTGGCAGGCTAATCGTTGAGGTTCACAGATTTTCAGGCAGAGACTGGGTAAGTCCTCCCTTGCTTTGGGGGGACATGTTTATCTTTTCATTTACTCTTGATTATTTCACTAAACTGTGGTAGCCATGTCCTATTATGGTATCTCCTTAGATGATAGTTATAGAGGCTTCATAGATATAAACAGATAATAGTTGAGGTCGAAATTGACTATTGTTTCTCACTCCTTATTTCTAAATTGATAGTCTATTTTATCTTATTATCTTCTGCATATGAGTTGATTGAACGAATGAAATGAGACCAAGTAGTTCTCTTGGGGGCTAGCAATAGACTCTGAGTGTTAATCACGTCTAGCGCACCCTCCTGAGGCGTGACAAATTTGGTTTCATAGACGGAGTTCAAGAGTCCTAGGGAGTCTATGAAGTCGTGTCTAGTAGAGCCCTTATTATTGGTGTGAAGAGTTCCACATCCATAATTTGGAGGGTATAAGACATTTAGGAATTGTTTCCCTTCTTTCAGATTCTAAATCATACGATAAAGCTATTTCCTAAGAAGTCTATGATGATCCATGTGATACTCTAAACCTTTCGACTATGCCAAGGTTATAGAGACAATAATGTTCAAATTTTTACTGATGAGATCCTCTACGATATAGTAATCAGAATGGTAGAGAGACTGCACCAAGCTTGATAGAAGCCGACCAGTGTACTAAGTTGATTGATTGAAAGGAGTGCACCATTACTCATATGAATCATGCATTTGAGTTAGTTCTAAATGTACCCAGACCCTTTTTTTTCAAAAATTTCCTTTGATGTTATCCATGAGAGAGAGTTATGTCTGCAAAAGGTTTAATGTTACCACCTAAGAGTGAGATATGAGATCTTATAGATCCTAAGTAGAATTAAATTATCCTAGAGTTAGAAGGACGATGATGGAAAAAAAGAGATGAGATAGCGAGAGTGATGACTGATTAAAGCTTATAGTTAGAGCTATGTATCCATTAGGTAACTAATGAAGGGATGAGTTGATGATCATAAGCTTGATGAAAAAGTCAAAAGTACCCTATGATTGCCATGATGAGATGAGGTATACAGAGAGAGAGAGAGAGAGAGAGAGTTAGTGTCGGAATGTATTAGAGCATGCACCAAACTAGAAGGAAGTGTATGTTGATGTGTTGTAGTATTTATACTATTGAGAGTGAAGTGTATCTCTTGATAAGGGAAAAGAGTGTTTTTAATATGATAGATCTAAATTAAGCTTATGATTGTATGTGAGAGTTCATAAGATTCATAGAGTTATAAGCTTAGCCAGATAAGAAGGTATAGTGAATAAGTAAGTGGTACATGAGTTGTGAAGAGGGAATGTGTTGATTGATTACTTGCTATGAGATTTTCATAAGATTATGTTCCCTAAATTTTTACCTAGTAATTGCAAGTCTCCATTATAGAGGTGTGTGATGGATGCACATATTAGTGCTAGACCCTAAGCTTGAATTTTGAGGAGTAGTGTTAAAGAGGAGATGGCATGATGATAGTGATAGTCCTTGTTGGAGATTTGACCTAAGAGTCTTGTTGTAGTGCGTGTTCAATAATTAAAATATTGACTAGCAAGAAGCATGGTGCTAGGAGTCAAGTAGAAGTACCCCTTAGATAAAGATAGTAAACTAAGGGAGAAGCACTAAGAAAGAAAAGGCTTAAGAGGTTTAAGATATATAACCATGATTATGTACAGATAGGTGAGGCTCTAAGTTATGAATGTTATAAGAATTCGGATAGTATATTTGAGTTATTGATGTGGAGTAGGCTGATGTAAGTAATCTTTGTCATCACAAGAAGCTAAGCGATTAGGGTGTATGAGTAGATGATGATGCGTTCTCCATAATAGTCTAAGTCTTATACAAATAAGCTTATGAAAGCATAGAGGTTAAACATTAGCAGGCAAAAAAAAAGTTAGATTGTAATAATTATGGAAAATGATTATGTACGCCATTAAGAGCAGCAAATATATATATATATATATATATATATATATATAGAGAGAGAGAGAGAGAGAGAGTTTCATAGAGACATATGGAAGCCAAGAGTGATATCATTGAAAGAAATCTGAGTGGCTAGTTATATGTATATGACTATAGAATAACAGAAGGGTTTAAGATGCATATTCTCTTGGATAGTGATTCCCTGACCATATGGAGGTATGTGTTTTTAGCCTGGTAGAGAAAATTGATTCACAAATTTAGAGAGAGGACCTTGAGAGCTAATGGGGAGATGATGATGTGAGAAATCGAAGTAAATCTTGAGTTTTTAGAATGTGATAGGCTGATCAAGATGAGATATCAATTCTTTTTCATCTCATATAGTCCTTATACTTAGGTTCATGTAACATTTCATTCCCTTCTAGTGTATGAATGTCATACATATGGCCTAGTCCCATGCACATCATGTTGCTTCTCGATCATGCTGAGTTTTGAGCATGAGAAGCGATGAATTCATTTATTAATCTTGATCTTACCCTCAAGAATCCAAGAGTTTCTAGTCCTATGTTGAATGAGGTGTGACCTAAGTTTTACACTATGTATAGTTCTATTAACAGAGAATGAGACTTGATAGACGAGTGAGATTGTAATTTATGAATGTTCTCATATAAGATTTCTCGATTGAATCATGCTAATGATCTTTCATTCCAAACTCTTTGAGTAATCTAGCTTTTTAGGCTTAATAGAAGTGTTGATAATAGTAGATGGGTAAAGGTTGATGAGAGAGAATGAGAGTTCTTGATTCTGATGTCATCTTACGCATGCACTAACCTTCGACTTGTTATACCATTGTTAATGGTAGGATGTAAATTATCAAGTTTCAGAAGTATGATCTTGCTTATTTTGCATGGAGAGATAGTAGTTTGAGGTTTTGCAAAAAACAAGAGAAGTAATGAGTTCCTGTAGGTTCAAATTGTGATGTTGAGAGTAGTAAATTGAGGATGAGGGTAGATGAGGAGGAGTGAGTGTATCCTTATTATGGTATTGGTGTTAAACTTATGTCGTGTAGGGATAGAGATAGGAAGGAAGAGGGTGGTAAAACCTTATGATGAATAGTAGATAGGTAAGAGTATGTTGGTGTGACTTTGAGTGAGAACTCATTGAATGGTGGAGGTAGAAATGCTAAGTAGGCTTGAAAATTCTAAAATATAGTTAAAGTAGTTAGAGTGATAGGCTTGAATTTGGGGTTATTATTATGTGAATATTGATGATAAACTAGTAAAGACTTCATAATAAGGGTTTGAGTAAGAGTAGTGAGGTAGTGAAGAGGACTAGTGATCTTTTAATTAAAGCCCATGTGGAAGTTTAGAGTTAAGTATTGAGGATTTGCTTTGTATGAGTATGATCATCTTGGGAATAGCACCTTGAGGCTTAGAAGTAGTCTTGAATGGAAGAGGAGGTGGTGGTTAGATGGGAATTTGAGTAAGAGCTATAAGCTTAAGTTGAGGGAGTAGAGTGCAATGAAAGCAAGTACAATAAAGATGAGGTGCTAAGCTTGAAAAGTTGTATACAGAGTCTTATGTATTGATGCTCCCATTCCCCATTCGAGTCGATGACTTCCTTCCTGAGTTCTAAATGTTGATTGTCGAGGTGTTCAAATGATTCGAATTAACTGAGTTGTGACATTCCATTTGTCCTTGATGGTGAAAATGCCTTAAAGAGTATTCTACTCTTGATTGGAACCGATTTGTCTACTCTGAGTGACTTGTGACTGTCCAGATTGGTCGGTTGAGTATTGAAAAGAGACTGGATTGTTATTTGTGCCTGAAATAAGAATGTTGAAGGTAATGTCCTTACTCTTAACTAAAGTGATTGTCTTTTCTTAAGTGGATTGTCTATTCTTGAGTCTAAATAGGGATTGTTGATAGTGATGAGGTGTCGAAAGTTTGATTGACTGATGAGAGTGTCAAGATGAACTCTGAGTCTATTTGTGCCTTGATATCCACCTTTACTCATCATTCAAGGATGAATAATCCCAAGGAGGAGATAATATAACACCCTAATTTTTTTTAAGCTAAGACCGAGCTATCCTTCATATGATATAGGATTTTAATTGAGGATTTTTAATTGAGCAGATGTTAAAGTTAATTTCTTAGTATGGGAATAGAATTGGAGATGATATGAGGTCGTAGTCCTAATATAAGATTTTATAAAAGTTAGGTGAACCAATGACTTGTATGTTGTATACACGTGCTAGGATCAATTCCTAAGTATTTAAAGTATATTAGGTGTGATTTAGAGTTTAAGGGATCTTTAACATCAAGCCAAGTCCAAAGAATTTATGGCAACTAAGTTTTCATATGAGTCGATAGAAGGGTCAACTTCAAGTAACTATATCTCCTAAATTATAATGAGTTAGGTGATCCATCATATATCAGCTCGAAGATATTTGAATTAGCTTTCCAATACATTTGATTTCGCCTGAATCAGAGTTTGGAGTAAAAAGTTATGACCATTTTAGTGAAGGTGTGTAGAGCTGTCTAAAGGTCTGCGATGCTTACTGTATAAGCAATGACGTTTTTTTTTTATCTTGAGGGTACTTTTATCTTAACACTTTTGGAGGTCTACTTATAGTCCCAGAATTGTACAAAACATTAGTTTTTATAATCAAAACTCTCTCCCTTCACTCTTAAACATAAATCCTCATGAATCATCAAGAAAGTCATGAAATTAGGATTATCTTTCAAGATCCATCCTCAAGGTAGATTATTCTTCATAAATTTCAATCTACCTAACTCGAATTTCTTCATCTATTCATGAATATCTAATAGGATTATAAATCATAATCTAGAGTTTCAAAAAAACGAATTCAAGAATCCCAAGAAAGGATTTCTTGACTTTTCTTCTTCAAGAATTAGGGTTCTTCATCAAGAACTCTAAAGAGTCTAACTCAAGAATTCAAGAATCAAAGAGAATTCTTTTAACCAATGTCCTTCCAAGTTCTTTCACTTTAAAAGAACTACTGAGATTGAGGATTTTCTCCAAGAAAGCAAGTATTCATCAAATTTCAATAGTAATATTAATTTTTCAGGTACGTAAAGGCTACCCAAAAGTATGAAATTGTTCTTCCATGTTCCCCAATGTAAAGTTAGGATGTAAATTGATGCTTTAGAGTCTTGAGTAGTGATTTCTTGAAAATTTCTTGAATATTATCTTTAATTCTTGAATCTTATCTTTAAATTATATTTCATATCTTAAATTGATGATCATCATATTTAAAGTTTATCGTACAATTGCATTATTATGTGATGATGATTTGATCTCATTAAATTCTCCCTGTAAAGACTCAAATAATGAATTTAGGGGGATGTCTAGAGCCTTGATTATTCGAATGTGATGTTTGACTGGATCTGAGTCCTGAGGTAAGTGTTCTTGCTTGCAAGGGTTGAGTGATGAAAGTTCTTGGTGGATTGACAGACTTATGAGCATATTGAGTCCTGGGAAGAGTATTAGCACCGAAATGGGTAAGAGTGAGTCCCACTTGTACTCGTTAACTACGTGGCTAGCATAGGAGAGAATTGGACCGTGAAAGCGGATGTTTTCTTTATCTCAAAAGAGGAGTTGACAAAATTTTGGATCCACTGACAAACTCGTCCTTTACCCCGGTAATGTACTGGACAGATGTGACAGTGATATCTTTTCGTTGTATCACTACCGGCGCATAGGTAGTTGTTGTCAATTACATAAACTCCTAGATAGGTTTCATGCTGATAGAACTCCGATGTGATGTGATTATTTGATGATTTGATAGATCGTGAGGCGATACAGTCCTGTCTTTTACTCTAAGGTGAGGATGAGTGATTGTTATATTATTCTATTTACTTTAGCCCATTTACATACAATACATTCTATGTACTAACGCCCCTTTGCCACTGCATCATTTTATGATGCAGATTTTGTAGACAGAGGACTTTAACAGGATAATCGTTGAGGTTCACAAATTTCTAAACAGAGACTTGGTGAGTCCTCCCTTGCTTTCGAGTGACATGTTTATCTTTTTATTTACTCTTGATTATTTCACTATACTCTGGTAGCCATGGCCTGTCATGGTACCTCCTTAGATGATAGTTATAAAGGTTTTATAGACATAGACAATTGTTGAGTTGAGGTCGGGATTGACTATTATTTCCCACTCCTTACTTCTATACTGATAGTCTATTTTCTCTTATTATCTTCCGCATATGAGTTGATTGAACGAATGAAATGAGACTACGTGGTTCGCTTGGAGGCTAGCAATAGACTTCGAATGTCAGTCACGTCTAGGGTATCCTCCCGAGGCGTGATAGAAAGTCAAAGAAGGTTGATGAAGGGCATTTTTGGACCCCAAAGATGGACGACAGGGGCATTTTTGACCTAATAGGTGGATGAAGGGCATTTTGATATTATTTTTAATAGTTCAAGCGCATTTTAGGCCCTCCTCTGTACTTTCATGTATCAAGAAGACTTTGCAATACACTTAAAATTGAGATATGATATAGCTTCACATGAGGAGTTAAAAAAAATTGTAGTTCACTCATTTATCTTTAAAATTTACGAAATATTTTTTTGGATATTGTTTTGAATTTGAGGTTAATTGACGAATGAAAGAGTTAAATTTGTTAGTCATAATTCGCCCATAAATAAGTGAACTGTCCAGTTCGATATATGTTCTTATTAGAGAGGGTCCCTTTTGATCGTTCAGGTTCAAAAAGTGTCCTTTTTATTTTCAACTTGGGATTAAGAAGCGATAGATTATATAAATAATTTTATCAAATCACTCTTATTAAATATAAGTCAGTAAAATATTAAATAGTAAATACTATTTAATAAGAAGGATATATAAAAATAGATATGAAATGATAAAGTATTCTATTACTTTATAAATTGGGCAAGTAAAATTGTTGAACATTTCTAAATAATATATAATAAATACAGAAAGTAATATCTATTTTCTCTACTTTATTTTATACGATATTTTCCTTCTTTTTGTTTGACAATATTAAGAAAGAAAAAAGATACCTTATTCTTAAAACTTACATCGTCAAATAAAAAGAAATAAAATCTCAAAGACACTTACAAATCGAACAAAACATTCAAATTTGTTGCCTCTGGAAGCCTCTCTTGAAAGGTGAGATCATAAAATTTTGTCACGCTACCTACTTTCTATGTTTTCTTTACTTTGGTTTTTCTTTAAGAATTATATAATAATTAATTTTGATTATTATTTTGAAAATATATTTAGTATATTGATATAGAAAAATTTGTAATTATTATTCATTTTATAAAATTTTTAAATATTTAAAAACTTATTTTAAACTATTAAATTAAGATAATATATTTAATTTATTTAATTCTTAAAAAATCAACATAATAATTAAAAAAAAAAAAGCGAGAAAAGTATGTTTCTCTTCGTAGGCGCCGAGGTTAACGTCGGATGGTCAAATCGAAGGTAGGATTTAATTCATTTTATAATAATAATAATAATAATAATAATAATAATAATAATAATAATATTAAAATTTAAATATTATTTATTTATTTTGGCATAAATTTTTATTTAATTTAAAATTTAATATTAATTCATCAATCTTTTAAATTTAATTTGAAGTGAAAATTGTTTATAAATTTTTTAATAAATTTTTTATTTTAAAATAATATTTAAATATGTTCAAAAATAAAATTAATTAAAATTAATGATTGAGATTTAATTAATTATAACACATCCTAATCATAGTTAAAATAATTAATTACTTCCATATATTTACTTCTAGAATAGTTTTACAATTCCACAATTCCAGATCTACATCATATTTTTCCTAAATATATCTTTTTTAAAAAAAAAAATCTTTTTTTCAGGAGGAAATTTTTACCGTGCATAAACTATTTTTTCTTCGGCCTTTCTTGTTATGGTATAATATAGGTTAAAAGTTTTATTTTTTATTTGAGTATTTAAAAGAGCCAGAGTCTATAAAATAATAGATCTATCTTTAAGGGAAAATCAGAAAATTTGGAATTGGAGTTCTTAAATTTTTTTTGCTCCTAAATCAGAAAATTCATTATTTTTATCATTTTCAAAATTCATTACCCAAAGGTTTTTTAAAAAAAAAAACATCTTCCCTATTTAAATTTCCCTCAATCGAAACAAAACCAAAGTTTTAACTCAGTTTTTTTCTTCATTAAGCTTTAACACTTCAAAATTCAAGCTACAGTAATTCTATTTTTCTTTAATTGTCTGGGTGATTAAATTTTATAAATGTGAATTGTTAATAGTATTAAAAATGTCAAATTAGCAAATTTCGACACCCACTGTCGCATCTCATTTTTCGCAAAATGAGTTAACGATGTCGGAACAATCCTTTTTCGGAATTTATAAAAAAAAAATATTGAAGAATATTACCTAATGAATTAAAGTGCGTTTAAGCATCATGTTATCTTAAATAAATTTAATAATTTTAAAACGGGTCATATAATTAGAAATTGGGTAACGATTCAAATTACTTTAAAAGGAAGGTGTTAAAAATCTTCCACAAAGTGTGAGTCCCAATCATATCTCGTATTTTTTACGTTGGAGAAAAAGATTGCAAATAAATATCAATTAAAATTATTTTAAATAAATTTAAGTGATGAGAAGATAAAATCTAAATAAATAGATGTAGAAGAAAGAATAAATTAAATAGACAATTGACTAAACCACCCCCAAATAATTTTAATAATCAATAAAGATAATACTAGAAAAAAATTATTAGATGAATTTTAATTACACTCGAATCAGTTCTCGACTTTATTGATCGAAAGACAAAATCAGAGTTTTGTCGCGTTATTGCTCGCTCGGCTTATTGGCCGAAAGACAAAAATCAAAGTTTTATCATTTAAAGCTCGAATCTTACTTACATAATCTCCGAGGGTTCTATCTACCTCTATTCCTCCTAAATTAATTTATTGTTAGCCTATAAGTGATCTAATAAAAATGAGAAAAGTCTAACACTCCTAAAATTTCAAATATAACTCTAATCTCATTATTTGACATATTTAAAAACACATATAAATTGTAAAAAGAATCATAATAAATTAAGTGTGTGCATCACAAATCAACATTCAAAGGACATGGTGAAAAAAGATGCACTAGAAAGTATATATGAGTAATTTTAAAACTTGTTTAATTAAGAAAATATTTCTTAATCATCAACATGTTAAAAAGAATATTAAAACTTAGCGTGATTTCTAAACATTATCAAAGTATTCATTAAGTTCTATAAGCATGCACTCCAAATTATATGATTTGTTAAACTACGTGTAGATGATCCTTTACACAAGTATAATATGCAAAAATTAGTTAAAGTCTAGAGATGTGGTATCTATATGAATGACATGTTAAGATTACTTGAAACTTATCGACATGATTTCTATGGCCCATGACGTGTTGAAAATTGTTTGAATCCTAATTTCGATGTGATACAATATGTTGAAAAGATTTATATTTTCTATAGACATGGCATTTAAATAATGTAACATCACAAAACTATTTAAGAAAAACAATCCTATACGCAAGGTTTTCTGGTTTTCTAAAATATGTTTAAAATATTTAAAACATATGAGCATAATTTTAAAATAGTGCAACTTGTTAAAAATTATTGTCAATCATGGTTTTCAGGTAGTGTAACGTAAATTTTTTTTAAAAAAACAACAACAAACAAACAGACAAACTTGATTAAAATTTTGTAAGCATTATTTCTATATGAAAATCATGATGCTTGGTTCTAATCATTTAAATCTATAGGCATGATTTCTAGAGACATAATATCTTTTGAAAATCTATTAAAAGCTATAAACATAATTTTTACATAGCATAAAAATAATTCTTAACTCTAAAAACGACATAATTCAATTGACCCATTAAAGATTATTAAAATCCTATAAGTATGATACCTAAATAATAAACTTGATAAAATTATTATATTTTGTGATTTCTATCTAATGTTTAAAAAAAATCATTAAATCCTAAAGACTCGATTTTCAATTTAAGAACATCTTATAAAAATAGTTAAATAATTGTTCTAATAAGATGGTGATTTTGAGTTAAAAGTGCAAGTCCTTCCATTCTTTCTCTCTTGGCGCACGTTAGTGCTAACATGCACCCTTAACGGAAATGCGAAGGGGTAGAGACAGACCTCGAAAAATCACTCAACAGAATTGAGATAAAGAAATTCAGCAAGGAATCGAAATCAGCTCAGCTGGAAGATCAGCTCAACGAATGAACACTAGCTGGGACATCTAAAATCATGGAACAAGATGAGGAAAGTGAAGAAAAACAATGACCGGAGGTAGAGGATACAAAGAGCGTAAGCAGTAAGTTGAAATCAGTGGCTGACAAGAAGGACCCGAACCAGAAGAGCACTAAATAAATGGAGGAAAATGAAACAACACAGGAGAGACCATGGAAAATTTGTTTGTTATGACACGCTGGCAACGAACGGTATGAACCTCTCCTATATAGCACTAGTAGTAGTAGAGGGTGATAAAATTGTTGAGATCTTATCAGAGAATACTGAGAAATTAAAGAGGATGAAAAATAAAAATCATCTCTGGTGGTGTATTTGGTTGGCACCAAACCAACAATTGGGGCAATGGGTAGGTTCGTAAACAGTCAAAATACATACGCACAAAAGTTTGAAATTCTTTATCATAGTGATGGATATTAGGTCATAAGATTGTGAATGAAGAGGATAGGAACAAAGTTCTATGCTTAAGTTCATATAACCTAATGAGACGACCAGTGATTTTGAAGCCATGGACCCCAAATTTTAATTTAAGGAAGAAATACTTACAACCTTCCCACTCTAAAACAGTCAAACCTATCGTTGAATTGTTGGAATGTTGTAGTGTTAAGCAAGATAGGAAGTAGACTAGGACAATCTCTATACGCGGATGAATGTACCACCCAGGCAAGTAGAATATCATTTTCCAGGATCCTAGTGGGGATGGACATTACAAAAGAACTACCAAAGAGCATCAAGATACAGAATAGCAAGGGCAAGATATTTGAACAGATGATGTTGTATGAGTGGAAGTCATTATACTGCCAGAAATTCATGCAAGTTGAACATGTTTGTGGTGAAAGAAAAACAGAAGTGATAACAAAGAAACAAGATCAGAGGCATAAAAAGAAGTGTAGAGCCACAACAATAAAAAGTGTTGAAGGGGATAAAGGGAAAGAAAAGGTGAAACCAACAACGGAGGAAAAAAAGGAAATAAATGAATAAGAAAATAATCAAAATGAGTGGCAAATGTTGAATACAAAAGAAGGAAAAAATATTCAATGAGTACTAACATATAAGATAGCACTAGTTGACAACATGAGAAAGAAGTTCATTTGGAGAGAAAACAGAGGGAACAAGTGAAACCACTCGATCCTCAAAAATGATTGTATATTAAAATATGAGTGGCTTCAACCAAAGGGTGAAGCAGAAGGAGTTGAAGATATTTTTTAGAATAAATAAAGTGAGTATTATAGCTATCTAAGAGCATAGAGTTAAAGTAGAAAGGAGTAGAAGCATTATAAATAAAGTTCTGCCAATTTAGGAGTGGTATACTAATGCTACAAATCAGAGTAGAGAAAGAATTTGGGTAGCTTGGGATCCTAATAGAGTAAAATATGAAATGATAGAGCACTCTATTCAATTTATCCATGGAAAGATACAACTAAGAAATAGAAAAGAATTTCACCTCACTGCAGTATATGAACTCCATACAATCAGTGCAAGAAGTCCACTATGAACTGATATACAGAGGATAAATAGCTACATCAGAGGACCATGGACACTAATGGGTGATTTCAACTCTATCTTAAGTTCATAAGATAGATCCATTGGTAGTCAAGTGCAAATGGCAAAAATAAAGAATTTCAAAGAGTAAGTGGAATAGTACAATTTGATGAAATTACCTACAATGGGAAGAGATTACACATAGACAAATGAATAGGTATATAACAGAATGAATAAAGCTTTGGAGAATGATGAATGGGTACTCAACATGCCACCAGAACAAGTGAGAATCATGGACCCCATTTGTTCTGATCACTCACCATTGAGCTTAGACATAGAGGAACATTAGGACAACTATAAGAGACCTTTCAAATATTTTAATTGCCTGGCACAACATCAGGAGTTTAAAGATAGTAAAGAAAGGGTGGACCACACATGGGAAGGGTATGTATAAGGTCTGAAAGAATTTGAAAAGAGTTAAAAAAAAAAGAAATACAATAGTTAAACCAAAAGAAATTTAAAAGAATTTATGATAGAGTGATATAGTTAAAAAAGAAATTGGGAAGAAAGCAGCAGCAAATGAGAAATATGCCAATATCACAAACTATCAAGGATGAAGAGAAGGAGTTAAAGAATGAACTGAATAAATGGACCATGATTGAGGAATCCATATACAAAAGAAGTCTAGGGTCCGATGACTCAAGCTGGGAGATACAAACACAAAGTAATTTTTTACTCAGATAAAGGGAAGGAAGGCATAAAATTATATCAATATGCTGAGAAAAGAGAATGGTACTACAATTATAAACCAGAAAAAAATTACAAAACAAGCAGTGGACTTCTACAAGAACCTGCTAGATCAGATAACTCATCAAATGCCAATAGTAAGATAAGAAATAATCAGAGCTCGACTAGTACTGCAGATAACTCAGCAGCTAACACTAATCAAGGATTTCACCAAAGAGGATGTACTAAAAGACCTGAATAGCATTGAGGACAGCAAAGCACTAGGAAAAGATAAATTCAACTCATATTTCTATAAGCAAGCATCGCCATGTGTGGGTGAGGAGGTAATTGAAGTTGTATTAGATTTATTCAATACTAATGAAATGTATGGACCAATAAATAGAATCATAATGATACTAATCCCTAAAGTCAAGCATCCTAGCTCCATAAAAAGAATATAGATCTATCTCTTGTTGCACTATCCTGTATAAGATCATTTCTAAGATGTTTACTAGTAGGTTACAGGTTATTTTAGAATCTCTAATTAATCTTAGTCAGGCTATTTTTGTTCCTGGTAAAGTGTTCGGAGATAATATCATACTTAGCCATGAATTTGGTAAAGGCTATGATAGAAAGTGCATACACCTAGGTGTATGATGAAGATTGACATGCAAAAGAACTATGACTCTGTTGAATAGTTTTTCGTAAGAAATGCTAAAAAGGCTGCAAGTACCTGAAAAGTTCACAAAATAGATCTTGGTGTTTGTCAGAATAGTGAAATATTCTATTAATATAAATGAAATATCAAATCCAGAGTTGAAAGCAAAGAGAAGGGTAAGACAAGGGGACTCAATCTCTCTATATTTCTTTACAGTAGTAATGGAGTACTTAACAAGGTTGTTAAAGACTTTTAAAGATGAGAAGAGATTCAAGTATCATTCCAGATGTCAGAGATAAAATATTATCAACCTGAGCTTTACAGATGATCTTCTTATATTTAGCAGGGGTGATATACAGTCAGTAAGCAGGGTGTTTGATATGTTCCAGGAGTTCTCAAGAGTGTCAGGGCTTATTGTAAACCAAAGCAAAAGCAACATATATTTTGGTTGTACGACAAAGGGACAACAAAAATATATGTTGAAATATACAGGTTTCAGGAAGGGTCAACTACCATTCAAGTACCTAGGAGTACCTTTGAGTTCAAAGAAGCTAACAATAAACCAGTGCTAGCCTTTGATATATAGAATAATGCAAAACATACAAACATGAAGTGTGAAGTTTCTATCTTATGCAGGCAAGATGTAACTAATTAAGAGTGTACTAGTTTCAATATAATAATTTTATCCCAAATATTTCTCATGCCAAAGAAAATTCTATAACAGGTAAAAACTTCATGTAAGAGATTTCTTTGGAATGGTGAAGTACAGAATAGGGGTAAAGCATTTGTTGCCTGGAAAATACTTTACAAATCAAAAACAATAGGAAGATTAAACTGTCACGCCTCACCCTAGGGTCGTGACCAGTGTTCGATAGGGACACCTAGACACATGCTAACTTTAAATTCCCAATGAAACCGACCTGAAAACCTATCGAAATTTCGGCAGAGTTTTCTCTGTTTTATTAACTAACTGCACCTACAAAAAAAATCTAGCAGTAACCCAGACAATAATGCAAATATATATCCATTTATACATATATATAAATGCGAGCCGACAAGGTCTCCGCTGCGGTCCTGCCGCCTAATGATCATGTCATACATAGAGTAATGCGATCTCGCCGCCTGATCAGGTATCAAATACATATAATAGACCATGTGCTCAAGTATCTCTCACATACCCACTATCCACTAGT